>JAUESH010000044.1:7360043-7370128 GCA_032275165.1 Synergus magnus | reverse complement strand
TAGTAGTAGTAGTAGTAGTAGTAGTAGTAGTAGTAGTAGTAGTAGTAGTAGTAGTAGTAGTAGTAGTAGTAGTAGTATATTTCACCGAGGAGGGTTGGAAGGTGAATAGGTGAAGGGAAGAATGGAAGCAGAACCGCGAGACTCCGAACTATAGTTTCATAGGAGAATGAGAGGCAAGACAAGGAAGGCCAAGAGTTATGCATTATGATTCACTGTTCACCCTCGCCCATCTAATAATATCACTTGTTGCATGAGCCACCAACGCCGCGCAAAACTATTGCCCAATCCTCGTGAGAAAGTACTGGAAGACGCAGTCTCCTCCATAACGTTATCATACTCTTCTTGTCGTCGTAATTTTTCTATTTATTAACCGGAACATACCAAAAAAGGGTTGGTTTTACATTTTCTACCTCAACGAACATTACATATAAATCTTTGCTTTTTTATTGGGCCAATTATATCTTATTTCTTTTTTTAAAATTATGTTCAGCTTATTTCTAGCATTATTTGTGGATTATACGTGTAATTACACTCTCCATAAATATTAATTTCAATGTCATTAATTTTTTTATTCTAACATGGATCACACTCTTTAAATTTAACACTACTAATCCATAGTTCTTGCAATAAAATTCTTTTGTTTTTTTTTTGCTGATACACTTTTTTTCTAGTGTGAAAAGAAAGAAATTCAATTATCTGTAGATAATTTTTAATTAATGAAAAAACCTTGTTTTGTCCTCTGAAAGTTAACATAATAAAAACGATAAAATCTCTGATAATAAAGTGATATGATTTAAATCAAGCGGGACCTGATGATGAGTAAATATGCCTCACTTATATAACAAATGAAAATCATGATTGTTTGTTCCCTTTCTTTCCAATTAGCTCTATGCTCATATACGAATAAGCGAATAAAGGGTGAGAAGCAAAGAGCAGGGTTGTGGAGAGTAGCGCTCAAGGCACTTTAACGAGATTTCCCCCTTTCGCTCTCTTTATCGATTCTCACGGGGGTTTTATATTCCTTTTGGTGCTCTCTCTCTCTACACTGTTCGCTTTCGTTTCCCGCTTCTTTATATTTCAATTCTTTCAATCTTCCCATTGCTAATCTATTTTTCAACTCTCTCCCGTTCAAATCTTCTTTTCAAGTTTCATTTTTTTCTTCCAATATATGCCACTCTGCTATTGCCGCTGTTAACGTTTCATTTTCGCATTCAAAGCTGTGTATTGCAAAATGTACTGTTTAATGATACACTTTTGAATTAATGACAAATAAACTGAATCTTTTATATATTTTTCCTTTTCTTTAATACTAAAAGTTTAATTTAATTCATTAACTTTATTGCGAGTAAATAAGTATATTTTTATTCTCTAGAATGTTATGGTGTTTTTCAGTAACAAAAGGAGCTTGATTCCTCTGACCCTCCCCGTTAATATTATTTTTCTCGGTTTCTTGACCACATCTCCCTTTTGACGGACGTCAATTTTTATTCACGGTAGAGATAAGTTTTTCTCCTCTATTTTTATCGCCATATATCAACAAAAAAATCGATTTCTGCTCACCGTTACTTGCAAACCGTCAAGAGTGTAGAGCAACTGGACCTCTTTTGGATTCGCCTTGATACTCGATACTTTTGCCACTATTGCGTTCGCTAAGTTTACCAATATTTCGTTACGTTCAATTTTCTCTTCTTCATGTTGGAATAGTTTTTTCATTTTAAATGTTACCTCTAAATAATAATAAATTACTTTTTTTATGTTCGCCTGAAATTTAGTTAATTTTGGATGAATCGTTATTTAAAGATCTTTGAAATTTGATAGACAGTCGATCATGGAAAGTCGGATGTGCACGTGAAAAGAATCTGAGATTGAATCGCAAAAGTCGTGATAAGAATTTCGTGATCCATAGCGATGGCTGCCTGGGCGATGTATTTCCTCTATACTTTTTACCCCTAAGAGGAAACTTTTCTCAAAGATTTCGAATCTTTTCTCCCTTGTATAATAAAAATTCCGATTATTCGCGTTTCGCCCGATTGCGCGCATTTCGGGAATCGCTCTAGAATCTAGTACATTCCTGGACTAAAGCTCGAAGGATAATACTTAAATTACAGCTAGAGCGAGACAAGTAGGTTTATTTTGAAAGCAATATGAGAAAAGCGTAGAATGACTAAAAAGAGTATGTATTTTATAACGACCTTATTGCCAATAAAATAGGTATACCTTGTTAACAATAATTTTTTTTTCAAATTTAAATAGTAAAAACAGATTTCTTATTATGCAATTTCTGTGTGTATTTTTTAATAAATTCTTGAAGAAGAAGTAAAGAGAGGATTGGTGGTTGACGATAAAGCAACGGGGCACGACTGAGTGTCGGACACTGTCAGATAGTAACGCTTCTTTTTCTCTCGCATATTTCCTCCTGCTCCCATTTTTGTTTGTATTTCGCGGTGATCGTAGACCGGAAACGGATGTCCGCGCCATGAAAAATGGCCGCCGTCACGCTTCCGGTAGTGCAAGCTACATCCCCATTTATTTCCATTCCCATTCTACTCTTCCAACCCTTCACCATGATTTCCTTTGCAACCGATCTAAAGCACCATCCACCATATCCGGACCACCTAGTACCTGCTGCTGCTGCTGCTGCTGCTGCTGCTGCTGCTGCTGCTCCTGAACTCTAAAGCCACTGGAACGCCCCTCCCTTTCGCGGCCAATTCTAGCCTTTATATATAACATGGATATATTTATGTATGATTGTATGTATGTTACACGTCACTGAGTTGCCTTTATATAAAAGATATTTTACGTTCAAGTTAAAAAACTATTTCGCCGACGTCGACCGATCTTTTTTGAACAAACAAAAGAAAAAAATAACTTGCACACTTGAATAGGTAAATTTTTAGTTTGTCAAGGAACAATTGAAAGTATGTTACAAATGTAAATTCAAATCAGTCTAAAATTTGTTTGGAGAACTAACAGAGGCTGTTAAAATCGAAAAGTAATTCCTGGATAATTACAAGTGGTCGATATTGCTTGTCGAGTCTCCCCGCTTCCAGTATTTATAGAGCCCTTATTGTTGAGAGTTTGGAAGAAGCCCTTCTTGGTGTTGGTGAAGGGTTTCAGGTTAATCTAAAATGCAGCGATAATGAGGGCTGGTTAAACAGCCACGCTGAGAAATCGTCCAACGATGTAATGCCGACGCTCGTTTTCTCTTTGCAGCAGGCACCTAAAAGAACGACTCGAAAGTTCTCCTCACACCCTTTATAGTAAAAGTAGACTTTACAGTTTACAGTAGCTGAGTTGCAAATATAATACAACTTTTCAATTTTCTATTTTACGTAATAAATTTTATATTTATTTATTTTAATATTTTATGTTATAAAAGAACTGCTATAAATTTAATGGAATACTATAATAATAATTATATACTTCATAACATAATTTCAATATAATTGTTTTAAGTATAAGTTAATATATATGATAAGTTGAAAATCTAATTGATTTAAACGCGAGTAACAAGAAGTTCCAAGTTCAAGGACTTTTCCATTTGTTTTCTAGCTTGCTCTTCTTTGCTGGAATAGTTTCTCTCTCTTAACCGCATACTCCTTTCTCCTGTTTCAGGAAAGTTTTAAGAATGCATTGAACCGACCTAGCCTTGTCGAACTTGGACCTCGGGAATGGATCCGACCTCTCTGCTGGTCCTCCTGATCGGTAAGTTTATCCATTTCTAAACTATCACTGGTGTGATAAAATCTCAAAGTTTTTGGTGGGTACTGTGAGTCTCATGATTCAGAAAGTTTCAAGTCTATACTGTAAATATATGTATGTAATATAGGAATGTTTTACATATTTTTTACGACCAATTTTTTAATTTACAGATTCTTCTTAGAGGGAAAAAATTAATGAACGAAATCTATGAATTTGAATAATAAGAGTTAAATTAAAAAGAGTTGAATACTCTTGAAACATTTTTTATCTCTTGTTTAAAAGGACTTGTTTAATATAAATTCGATTTTGAAGTAAATATATGTAGTGAAAAAAGTGTTTAATATTGTTCGCGAGCTTTGAGAAAACGCAATTTTCTATATCAAATGAAGACCCAGCGGGCATGAATGTCTCAAGACGTTTTTAGGACGTCCTAAAAAAATCCTAAGTCAGACCAAATAACGTTCTAAAAACGTACAATGTTCCAAAGACGTGTTTAGGACGTATTTGGAACATTGGGCGTTTTTTGGACGTTTTTTGACCTGACTTAGGACGTTTTTTTGGACGTTTTAAAAACGTCTTTTAAACATTACGTCCTAAAAACGTCTTTAGAACGTTCTAAAAACGTCCTTAAATTTCGTGCCCGCTGGGGAGTCTATGAAAAACAATAGTTGCTCGTGTTTACTTTGTATTTTAACATTTTCTACAGTTATTGTATTTCAACAATAACTTTTGTGTGACCGTAAACATAAAATCAGGGCTTTTTTCCGCGAAAATGTATAAAATACCTTGAGCTAATATCGGTCTTAGCATTATTATAGAAACAGTGGTTTCCATTCATTTTATGCCCACAGTAAATCCGAAAAATAAAGTTGAGTACAAAATTGTTTTAAAACTCTATAGATAGTTGACAACTATATCAAAATTTGTGAGTGTGGTTGTAACTTTCAATATATGTAGTAGATGTCAATGTAGTTGTGAACTAGCTGTTTTTGCAGAGTTTTAAGATACTGTCGGTTAAAAATTATTTTTAAGATTTTCTGTGCCGTGAAATATTACGTTTTAGTTTAAAATTTCAGTGAAATAGTTTGTTTCAGGTTTTAGATATTTTAGGAGAACTTGTTGCCTCTCTAAGCAGTATCGTTGTCAATTAAAGAGAGCTGTAATTCACTCTTCCTCTGAATTAAAGTGTAGCGTTTGCGTACTAGGGGCAAGTTAGTGAAGGTCAGTTAATCACGACTCAGCTGTCTGAAATTAAGTGTTTGTAGGTTTAGAGGTGGAGAAGAAGCAAACTGGTGAAAATAGGACCGATTCGAATCTTTTTCCTTCTATGCTCTTCTCTGGTGAACCACACATAGATAGGACACGCAAGTCGCACCTCGATCGCTGCCAATTCTCTATTGTCGTTGGCAACTGTCCATTTTCTGCGCATCCTGCAGGCGTAACCTCTTGCCCGGACACGTTCGCTCCACACGATTTTGGAAGAATTCATTTGATGAGTGGGACGAGCCCTGCAGCCGAATTTACTAAAGAATTTTTCCGATAGTGGTACGTCAAATGAAGTTTGCACGACACGATCTCGAAAGGTCTTTTACGTGTGTTGTCTTACTCGATCGAAAGAGCGAGCAGGAAAATCCACTAGTGCTTATATACATAGTCTTATAGACTTCGCTTCCAACGCCATAAAGTTCGATAAGTATTTTCCGAGTCAGTGATCTGCCACTCTGAGCACCCAGCCGACGTTATTTCCCTCCATTCTTCCTTAGAAAACTCTGAAATTTAGGAGGTTTCTTTTCCTTGAATTAATTTTTCAAATGGACAATGGTCAAGCCCATCAAAAAGAATCGCAGCCTCAGTCGAAGGCGGTGGCGGCGGTGGCGGCGGCGGCTATGAATGCCAAGTAGAATTCAAGGGCTCTTTACAAATGAGGAAACAGCTAAGGTTATCTTTAGCTTTAGTCATAATATTTAGAGGAAATTGTTTTGACCCTAAAAAATAGAATTTATTCTATTTCTAAAAAAGGAAAATTGATATATTAATGAATCCCGGTCATTAGTTATCCTCTGTAGGGTAGTTAAAATGTCGCATTATTATAATGCCTGTAACTTTATTCAAAATCTAGATCAACTATATTCCACCATTTTATTTTTTCATGAAGATAACACACCACTCCTCTTCGGAGATCTGCATCCGCGTGCATTCTTCCTCTCTATCCCTCAAATCCATTGCTGTGTTCGGGGTGGTTGCATCGGCGGTAATAAAAAAAAGTACGTTTAGTTTGGCAGTGGGTGGTGGTGGTGGGCGTCGAACTCGGGACATCGGATGACGAGTAATCGATCACGAGCACTCTGCCAACACTTCGTGGCGAAGAGTTCAGCGGTTCTCAACCGATCTTGTCAACACTTTCAAATCTCCAACCGGTCATCATTTCCCCTTAAAAGTGAATCTCCATCCATGGAGCATAGTTGAAACAAGATTGAAAAAATTTGAAAGAAACTTTTCATAAAGTTGAAACAAAGTTACAATCGAGTTCCTACTATCGAGCTGGACTCCATCGAGGATACGTTTCTGCATTTGTGGAATACAATTTTTGGAATGTGAAACAAAGTTGAGAACCTCTGATGGGAGATATCTGCGGACGCGTTCGTAATGCTTTCGTGAAAAATACAGACAGAGACCCCCGTTCCTTTCCCTCTTTTCCCCCTGAACGTCCCTGTATCGATTTCTGGCCGATGGAGTATCGCGATACCTCCCCTACTACTCCCCAACCACCCACTTTGAACCCAACCAGCATCCAACTCCCTGAATCCCTCTTTCTCTGTGTCCCTATCACACGGTCCTCTCTGTAACATGCGCGTACGTTATATAAGCGTCATGTCCGGTGGACGAGGAAGGTATAAACACGTGTGTAGGTAGGTACCTAGTACCTACGAGATGTACAGACCTATACGTCAAGCAGACACAGATTTTTCCCGAGGGTGACTCTTACTGTTTGTTAGTGTCCTTGTTTCCGAGATACCCCTCTGTTCCCGTGTCCTCGTTGCGACTTTACTTTTTCTTTTCTTGGAGAGTCTCAATGGAGCTAGTCGATCGACTTTGGGGTGAAACTCTCTCCCTCTCTTTCTCTCCTCCCCCCCTTATCAATACCTGTAGTGTATATATCTATGGATATGTATGTAGTTGGTTTTTAAAAAGTGCTGGAGTGGTATGAATGTATTCGAAGAATTTTATGTAAGTTTAATTGTTTGAAATTAGTTTCGGAAAACTTTATCCTTCTGAGAATAGGTAAATAGATAAATAGCTGAAAGTGGTAGGTATATTTGATTCGAAAATAAGTAGGATAGTTTAAAGAAAAGGGAAACCCAGTGGGCACGAATGTCCCAAGACGTTTTTAGGACATATTTTGAACATTCGACGTTTTTTGGATGATTTTTGGACGTTCTAGAAACGCGTCTTTAAATTTCGTGCCTTCTGGGAAGGGACGGATTTATTTTATGTAATTTGATTCTTATTTTCCATTCGTGGAAGGTAGGAAAACTGAGTTAGAAAAGTGGGTGGGAAAAGAGTTTTGGAAAAAATCTAAAGTTAACAAAAATTTTTATTTTCTTAACCAATATCTTTAAAATAACATCCAAAATTGTACTTGACTGAGTAACTTAATCACACGAGTATGTATATTATGATAAATCTTGAGCACTCGTTCGATCAAGGAAGAGGGTTTAAGTGCTTTAAGCCGTTACGACGATGAAATTCTTATGGGACCCTTCTAATCTCTTAGAAAACAGGTTTCCGGCTATTGGGATACTAAGAATTACTTCGATTCAATTAATGAATTAAATTGCAACTTGAAAACAATTTTCTATTTTGGAAGTAAAAAAAAAAAACTTTTGTTAAATTTTATTACTTTGTTCTCCAGAATTTTATTATTCGGCAGAGGTAAACTGAAAGGCTTATTTTTGAAACAGAATAATAAATAATTTTTGAGTAAAAATTTTGATACCTTTAATATAATAGTGTTAAAATCAAACACTAAAAAATAAAAACCAGTCAAGAATAAAAGTCAAAATTATTATTCTTTTTTTTACACATCAGAGATCAAAATACGCAATCTAAAACGGTCGTCAGCTACACGGGTCATTATGTACATACTATATGGGCCATTTCACCAAGAATTTGGTACATCAGCAGAGGGAAACCAGGAAATGCAAGCTTTTATGTCAATCTATAAAACGCATAATAAAAATCTCGGTTTTTCTAAAGCTCTTATTCACGAAATATGAGGGATTAAGCAATAGAAAATGATTATACTTACATAAATAATAAAGAGCAGCAATTGTTGACACTATATGACCTATTGTTTGCATTCCCCTCTAATTTACTTTAAACAATAGGAAAATGAAAATATTTAACGTACCCAAGAAAAGATGCCAATTGAAGATTCCAACATTAAAAAAAAAAGTTTGGTTGAAACAAACAAATGTGTGGTGTTTGAATTAATCAAACTCTTTTCTGAGTGAAAAATTGGTACTTTTGCCCTATAGTGAGATAAAGAAATATATGTAAAATCCGAGGTAAAATCATCATCACAAATTATTCGAAATTATCAAATACAGAAAGCATCTTTAATAAAATTTTGTTATTTTAATTTTTTTGTATTTAAAATCTACTTTGTGATAATCAAAGCGAGATATATGTTTGTTTTTGTATTGTTCCGAGCGAACGTGCTTCTAGTGCGTTTATTTACGAATTATGGGACAAGCGCTTTTGATAAAGTGAATTAATTGAACGTGTTATCAATTAATAAATTGGGCGCAGAAAGTAAACGAACCTCGGTTACCTTTACACTGTAAACATAAAGCAAAATTGATATTATTTGAAAACCATTTGGAATATTAGACCTAACATTCGAAGTGTGTATTTTTAAAAATTGGCTAACTAAAGTGCTTTATCGTTTTTATCATAAAATACGTTTTTTTTTGGAAAACGTCAGGACTTTTTTTAAGTTTACAAAGAATATGCATTGAAGTTATACTGAAAAATTAATTATCAGTGATAGGAGCTTCAATGACTTTTTCACACTGGAAGAAAAGTTAATTAAATGCGAGGTTTTCGATTTCTGAAATAATAGACAATATTTCCGCCTTGAGGCATTCTAGTCGATTTGCAGCAATGACGAGACGAGCCTGTCATCTGCTAAGAAACTTTTAAAGGCATGTAGTAATTACCATAGAGATGGAGCAAATTTATTTTCTCCAACTTTACGCTCGCAATAATAAGTATTTTTTGTTAAAACTAAGCCATTTACCTCCGTACCGTGACTGCATGTACTTATTACCATATTTTTGAATCCTATACAATTTTAATATCGTTACTTTCGGTACTACACTATTTTTTGATTTCCAGAGTGACGCATATTGGAGTTTATTTTGTTTTAATTAAAATCAAAGGTATTGCAATTTTTTAAACTTCTTGTATTGAGATCCACTTCAACTGATCATGCTGTGCGAGCGTTATTTCACTTTCTCTACATATATCGACGCCTGTCGTTTTGCGACAGATAGGAACGAACTGATGCCACGCCGCTAGCGTTCTGACTCACAAACACTCCAACGAACCTTTGTGTTCCCCATGCGAAAAGATCGTTTCAATCTCGATATTCGAAGCGCTGAAAAGCATTTCATATATAGACACGTTATTCAGCTGAGAGTCTCGACTACTGCAACTGAAATTTTCTCCAATTCAACTTGAAAAATAAATGTGCCTAACTTCCATTTTGCCACTAAGAAAAGTTGCAAAAAGACACTTTTCGGATATTCTGCATTCTTTTCGCAAACATTTATAATATTTAAAACAGATCTAACTACATATTTGATTCCAATGGTTTTTGACCTCTACTTTGGATTAGAACCAAATGGGATGCTAGTTATTAGATTTTCATGGGATATAACAAATCGGCTTGAATTCCTGCCCAATTTGTCCATCCTTATTTGTAAATACACATAATAGCTAATAGGATATACGGAAGTCACAGCAGTGTCGTGCTAACGTAAATAATAATGTTCGATTATTGATGTGGTAACAGTTGCAGTCCAGGTCGTTCATATATCAAAGATCATCGTTTTTCCAGCTCGCGTTTACCTATCCCAGATTGCGTGTCTACTATACGTTTCACGTGTTGAAAGCACCCCGCTTCTTCTTCCTTTGTCACACATTGTAGGTGTGACGTTTCTACGGATAAGCCGCACATCCATCCATCGTGACGTACACAAGAGACCAAGAGATTCACGCTTTTTTTTCCAGTTGCAACTCTCCTATCCCTTCTATCTCTTCCATGCTGTGACGAACCCTTAAGCTCAACCTCCTCTAGCCCTCTAGGCGACTCTACA
>JAUESH010000044.1:7335947-7359943 GCA_032275165.1 Synergus magnus | reverse complement strand
TAGAGTCAGTAATTTGAAATAAACAAATTATTTCTTTGAATCAAAGAAAGATTTTCTTAATCCACATTACTAATGCCAGCCCTGGCTTATGTGATATTTTACTGGGATTTTTTACAAAATATTCCATGTGCTAGGTTAGACGTGGGGTTTAGTTGTTAAGATATTAAGTTGCGTTCGATCATGCGTTAGAGATCGTGTTAGGTAGTTCGAATCCCGGCCGCCGCAAAAAAAAATTTCTTTCTGATTTTTCGTAGCGTAAAAAACGTGCGATAATATAAATAAATATAATTTAGGTATAAATAATCTAAAAATAATTTTAAAAATGCATTATGATTTGTAAAACTACGATTTTGAACTGTGTTTGCTTCTGACATTGAATAGACTAAGTGGATTAGCATTATTAAATTATAATAGGACATGAGTTTTATGAGGCTGGTAACTTATATAATAAAGCTCTGTTATTATTAGTTTAGGTAGTTTTTCCTCTCTTGCAAAACGATTGATGAATTCGAGTCAAAGAATTCAGACCGAGGACGGTAAACTTCATGTCAGCCGAAAGCCATTTGCTGATTTGGCGGAAACTTTTCTTTCGATGCGACTTTCGAAACTCGCTCTATCTTTATTTTCATGGTACAGTTGCACCAGAAAACACTTCCTGTGAATCGACCAAGTTCATCTCGCCTTTTCAAAGACACACTTCTCAAAAGATGAAGAAAGTGTTTACATTATATGGTTTTATCTATCCAAATACAACTTTAGGAAAATTTCTTGCACCTCTTATAAAATGTTTTAGAGCAGATTTAGATTTTTCTTACAGAGTAAGAAAATAGTTTGACAAGGATCAACATTTCAAGTAGACTTTGATTTAATGAATTTCGCGTGCGCGGATTCTTTTGTTTCCGTAGTTTACATCGTTTTCAAGTCACGCGCGATTAACCTATTAAACTCACTTAACCCATTTGATTCGAGGTATGCAATGTAATAGAATAATGTAAACTATCATTCTGTTGAACTGTTTACATAAAATTTTTTATCATAAATAGTTCATTTCTAACAACGTGTTTTAATAGAGTATATTATGGTTAAACTTGGAACCTCATTTTCTCAGTTTGACAATTGAGGAACATGGCATACTATAATTATAAATAAATGTTATTTGAACTGGTAAAATTGAAATTGGAAAATCTATTTCGATTACGAGATAATTATATGGCTGTAGTTGATGTTTTATTACGCTATTGTTTTCATTTGCATCTTGCATTTGACCTCGATTTCCTTGCCATCCAATGGCAAAGGGGTTCATTGCACTATTCGATATAGTATAATCGGCTTCAAGCGTCGCAACCTAGGACGGTCGCATGGGCACAAGTTGGACTTGATCCCAAAAGCCATCAGGACCTGTAATGACTCTTAGAGTAGAACCGAAATAAGGCCAAGAGATAGGCCTGATTCTAGGTCCTTGTTAGTCTGCGACCGCCATAAATCGCCTATAATGTGCATTATGACCAGAGTTTGAACATTCGATCACCTATATCACGGAAGGTAAAGGATTACAGGGATTTAACTTCCGAATATAGTTTATATGTTAGTTTCGCCTTCGATGCATTGTTGTTTGTTTATATATTATTTAGATACTAAATACGGGCATTTTTACGGTAGTGTCATTTTATTATCACACATAACTATTGAAACATTCAAATGCACACAAGTCGTTAAGTCAGCGTTAAGTCTCAATACATTTGTGCTCTGGAAGAAATGAGACAAAATCCGATTACTTCGCATTTGATTTTGGTCTTAATTAAAAATTTCGTCTAGAGTCCAGTTTATAAATTTTGCAGAGGAGGCTGCAACACTGAAACGAGTAAAATCTGTTTCAGAGAGCCTAAAATCCTGAAACCATCTTTGAAACGTCGCTGTGGTATCAAAGAACAGCATAATTCTTTGACGAGCGAAAATGCGAAGCGCTGTACAAGTTTTACATATTTCATGAATTCTCATATACAATGTCAGAGGAATATATTTTAAAACGAAAGTTACTTCTTGTCTTTATAAGGTGAGGGAGAATGAACATGTTTGGCCAAGGGCAGAAACGACATTTCATGTATGAGGCCAACAAAGTAAGGAATCCATTGATGAAATTTTGGAGAACACTCTGTATAAAAGACACCCAGCAGAGACACTCGGTGACGGTTGCCCGCGGGCCGACACCCAGAAGAATGGCGCGGCGATGGACGCGCCCGGAGAGGACAGGTTGGAAAAGGAGAGGCTTTTTTTTATTTAATTAGCGAGATATACGAGCTCAAAGACCTCTCCACCCTATAACTCCCACTCTGCCACCCGCATTTCTACGTCTCTTCCTCTTCCTCCTCCTCCTCCTCCTCCTCCTCTTTCTCTCACCCTGCTTTCATCCCCTTACTTTTCTCCTTCCCAGAAGTTCAAAGACGGTTCTTGCCTCTCACTCACTTTTGCTTTTCCACAAATCAAAGTCTTTTAACAAAAAAATATTTACATAATTTTTTGTCCCTTTCAGTGCAATTTTTTTTAAGGATATTTAAAAAATTATTCAATAAACTTTTTCGATAGAATTTTTCCATCGTAATCTATTGATATTTTTATAATGCAATATATATTTTCTAAAAAATTATTCTCTTTTATTATAATATCAGGTAGTTAAAATATACAATTGTAAGTATCTAGATGGAATGACAGAGAATAAGTAGTGGTAGTCCATTTTCATCAGCTTTGTCAGCTGTAAAACTAAAGAAAAAGAAGGTGGATGAAAGAGAGCGAGTGAGCGAGAGAGTGAGAGGGGGGAGGATGGAGATAGAATTCCAATTACGCAGCCTGACCCTGTGAATTGACATCGGGACTGAAATTATCCGTTTACAGCGTTCGTGTGTATGGTAACCAGCAAAATCTTTCAAATCCCTTCGTTATATGGTTGAGGCACCATTCGTATTGATTTTGCCATAAAGTCGATTTTCCGGGATACCGGCTTTCTGGCTATCTACGGCTGCGGCTGCAAATTAGATATATTCGATATAGTGATTTAGGGGGATATTTCCACCTGTCATTTGGTATTACCATCTCTCATCATTTTATTGCATCGAAAACATCTTTCAAAATTTGATTTTATAACTTACTACTAAAATATCTTTTCTTTTTCTATAAAGGTTTATTCATTACACATTAATCTGAAAATTAAATTCTTTTTTAAAAAAGTCCGTGAAATACACGTTGGGAATAAATCTAGATGGAATGATTAAGAAAAAATCTTAATGGACTCACAATTAGAAATTGGAAAAAAGATAAAAATAAAAATCTTGAGATGTAAATGTAGGGAATTAGGAATGCAAATTACAATTGTGAAATAGCAAAGGTAAAGTGAGGAAAATTTGTTGAAAATAGAGAAAAAGTAAGGGAATGTTGAATGAGAAATGGAAATAGAAAAATTGGCGAAAAGAAATTAGAGAAATAGATGTAGAAAAATTAAAATTTGTGCTTTTTAGAAGTAAATTAGAGTAAATTCAGTTGAAGTATATTAGCAAATGGAAATTGAGAAAAGAAGCGAATCCTTCCCCCTGCTTAGTTGGAACGTGCGGGTGAAATCAACATTTTCACACTAAATCCCAGCGTGGTCAAAACTACATTCAGATATTTTTATTATATGTGATTTGTTTTTACATGTGCAACACTTTTATCAACTTTTGAACCAAAATTTGACACCTTGGGATTTAGTGTATTTACGCTGGAAATTCATTATATTCGTATGAAAAAGAATGATTGACTATCCCTAATGAAAAATCGATGTATGAGTTGATGCCAGTGCTCTCAGATCGAGTTAGAAATTTACCCCTCCACATCTACTATTTTATCGAAAAAAAGTTGTAATGTGGGAAAATTTTCTTATATAATTCAAGAAAATACTTAAAAAGAATAATAAAATTTCAAAAATTACATTTGACAAATTGCTTTTTTTTCGATAAAATAGTGAATATGGAGGGGGTAAATTTCTAGCTCGATCTGAGAGCACTGGTTGATGCTTGAAATGATTGTGCAAAGCCTAAGTTCCTCGAAGGAGTAAATTTGCTCTGACTTTACATAATGAAAGAAGAGTGGAGTTCTGGCACGCGACCGAGGCTAATAAGAAGTGAATCGGCCAAACTAACAAGCAAGTCCACCGAACCCCGACTCTATAGGTTCCCGATAAATTGGTGGAACAATAGTATGTATTTATTAAACAATGCCACACGAAACAATGAGGTCTTGATAGGGACGTCGAAACAATACGTCGCTAAACAATACCGATATCTTTCTTTCGAATTTCGCTTCCAGATCGACAACTGAATCGCAATTTTTCGACGCTTGATAGAGATCAGAATCAAGGCCCCCGACGATACATGTGTGGCATGTTAAGAATTCATCTATAGTCATATCGAGAACAGGTTCGAACATATGAAGGGAAAGGGGAGCAAGAGGAACAAAAGAAAGTTCATACTGGTGCGAACAGTAGTCTAAATAATAGGTATTCTGCGGTGTAATCTGCCCCCGAGATTAGACTTTCTGCTCCTTGTCATATCAAGCCGCTAGAATACTTTAAAAATATACATTTTTTATTTTTTTATTTTTCATTCATTCTTTCCTCCTGATGTGGTTCTATTTTTTGCATTTCATTGCACTTTATATATTTCCATAATAAGTAAAACCAAATTAAATATAGATATTAAGGTAAATAAAATAAATAAAGATCACTAATCAGAAAATAATTAAACTAATCGGTTTAAACATACCTTAATGCCACATTAATATTGCCATACATATAGCAAATACTCGATGAGTAGAGCGACGCACGTAAATGAAATTAATAAAGAAACGTAAGCCGAGATGTAAAACCTTGATAGTAAAGGAACTCTTGCATTTGCGTGTAATTGCTCGAACATTCACCTTTGAATGCTTTTTCAAATGCGTATAAACGAGAGACATTGCTTCAACAGGACTGATTGCGTAGGAAGTAACGAATCAAATGAGAGGACTTGGAGAAAGAAGGGTGAAAAAAAACGAGAAACGGAGAAAACGAAACGATTCATGTTACAGAGAATAAATGGGAAAGAGAGCGAGTGAAAAAGAAAACAAATGGGATAGAGAAGGCAGGTAATCTAAAAAAACACGTAGGTAATACCAAAGCTAGGTAGCATAGGAAGGAAGGAAGGAAGGAAGAAAGGCTGGTTAGTTTCCTCATAACGTCCAGTCAAATATTTACCAGGTCTTGGCGGTGAAGACCCCTTAATAAGTTTTTTATTGCAGTTTCTCTTTGTTTCCCATAACAGACCTTCGACTTGGAATTCATCCTCGTATTTGCCTTGCTTTATTAGAGCTCAATCACGTGTGCGCCAAGCTTACTCATACAAGTCTTTCAGTGAAAATGGTACATGTATGATGAACAAATCGTTATAGGTCAACTGCAATTTAAACGTCAACGTTAATGTTAACGTTAACGTGCAATGTGAGCACGTGAGCAATGTGAGAGAGTGAGAAGTCTCGTTGATTATGGTGGAACGCGTTTCTCGAATTCCACAACATACGGCTCATTACCACCGCGAGGGAAGTGGCCGCAAGAGGAAAGTAGGAAGAACTGAAGAAATTATGGAGGAGTTAATAATCATTCGAGATAATATATGACATTAAGTAAGTGCTTATCTTATTGAAAATTGATGTCTGCAATCAAATGCACTTAATCTTTTATTGATAATAACTGTTATTGGTAACGAAAACATTTACGAAATTAAACAAAGGAAATCGTAAGAGAGATACACAAGGAATGGGTAATTGAAAACATTAAATATGGGAAGGACTCCAAATAATGAAATTTTCAAAACATCATAAAATACATTTCCAATTCCACAGAAAAATAAAAAGATTGGAAGACGTGCTTAAGGCCATGTATTACTTATCCAATTCCTACCCTACCGAGTATCATTTTTTCAGGCACCTCACTTGAAAAAAAATTGAAAAAATGCATTTTAACCAGTAGATAAATGTTCCTTATCGTTTTCTTTACGTTTATCTGCTACGAACAATTAATTTTAATTGTTAGTTTTTTAATGAGATACCTGACAACCTGAAATATGGGTACTAAGCGCCAAGTCACGTGACTTATACATGGCCTTAACGCGAATCATTAAATTTATAGTGTTGTCGCGCATTTAGAATATATATATATATATATATATATATAGAGCAATACCTACTAAGCAAGGAACAGGTCTTCTACCAGAATGAAAATGCTTGAATTATTTAGTGGATGCTAGGATGTAGATTGCATACGACAGATAATCCCATGCTTCGTGGTATCTATATGATACGCTTGCGCCTCGCAAATGCAGGTTGCAGGTTCTGTACATGCAAATATACATGTATATGTACATATATGTATATAATATGTATAGGTATAAATATCCACGAATGTGGGTGGTAAGAGTGTGTATGTGCCTTATTCGCACACAGGAAAGGATAGTCGTCCATTGGAGAGACATCGATGACACTATACATATTGACAAGACACTCGAGACCGCCTGACAGGTCCTCGCCCTCTCATCCTCTCTCGGTTTTCTACCCCCACAAACCCCTTCACTCACCATATCATCCAGAGATCGTCCAGAGAGCTTGATACTAAGAAATGACAAATTTTACTGAAAAATGAATGTATGTAGATAATTTTCAGCCTAAGGCATTAGAATGTTCTCATGAGAGAACAATTATCGGGACTTTAAACCGTCTCTTTTTCTACAATATACATCACATTGTTTGGGGAATAATTGTTCAACTTTCTCTATTGTTGGTTATTGAAGCGTTCACATTCTATGAAAAAATTCCATATCATTGAATTTGCTTATTTATTTTTTGATTTTTTCCTTTTACCCGTAGAAGTTAATATATGTATATGTATTTTCACTAGAATTGAATCAGATAATATTGCATTTCGACTGAAAAGCCAATGTCAAATTGATTTTCTGACACCTGTTCATGGACTATTCCGTGATCTCAATTGCTATTGAGTACATGTTGCCTATATGTGACATTGATTAGTTGGCCACTTTTGTATTCCCTAATTCACACATATACACACATACACAATTAGAGGCTGCAATTAACCTTTAGAAACAAAGGTTTTCGTTCACCACCGCAACAGCACTTCGCGATCCAGGCGCTTGCATGATATTTATCACACCGTCATTAATTACGAGCCCCAATTAAAATTTTTAAAGTTCTCGTCTCTGAGCTTTAGAATTCTAGAGAGTCGACACTCTCGGAAGAGCGAAATGACACTCTCTGCGAATTACGAGTTTTTTTTATGCTGTCCAAAGCAATCAAGTCCAAATCGATCTCCGGCGTAGACTAGTTGAAACCCAGGTGGGAAACTTGTATAATGGAATTCGATCTGGGATTAAATTCGTCCAATCTATGGATAAAAGTTTTCGAAATTTTCATTAGAGACTTTTTTTGGTTCATTCTTTGATAATGTACTTTTTATAATTAATCTATTTCATTATACATACATTTTTTAATAAGTCGCTTTTTTAATGCATTTCAATCCATGATGATAAATTAAACACTTGAAATAACGTAAAATATAAATTTAAATCTCTAAATGAGGTTAGTTCTGCTACGTACTTAGTCTGACCAAAACTGAATTTACCTACTTTTAAGGGCATGTGATACTTTACCATAAGAGCAATTTAGTTTTGTGAAATTTACATTCGCAATAATAAATATTTTTAGCTAAAACTAGGCCACTTACCCCCACTTCATACAAACGAAGGTAAATGGCTTAGTTTTAGCGAAAAATATGCATTATTGAGAACGCAAAGTTGGTGAAATTAATTTGCTCTTATGGTAAGTAACATATGCCTTTAAGTAATTTTTTTTTTTTTAATATATTATTTTCTGTTTCAGGTAAGTGTATCTGATGTATAACTTTACATTTTAACTTCGGTATAAAAAACTTAAAAACTTCGGTTTACCCTTTCGACTATCAACTGAATATCCACAAATACAAACTAGAAGAGTTTAGATTAAAACCGGGAAAATTGGAGGATGAAAATAAGTCTTGTTAAGTGAGGAGGGGCGCATCGGATCCAACCGATAATTACGACCGCAGGAGTAATTAAGAATTATTTCCTACGAGCGACCAGGAAAACTTGGCGAAGGGAGGGATTAGGAGTTGGGAGTCTTGGCCTTCCTGTTTTGCGCAGGTTCTCGTTAACGCGGTTGAAATGGTAACAAGAAATGAAGAATACCGGCGTCAGAACTCAGCTTGAAATTGTTAGGTCTTATACAAAATTGTATCCTCTGAACATGGTCTTCTCTCGCATAATCGAATTTCGGTGGGAAGTCTCACAGCCCTCACAGCTCGTGATCGCAATTAGTTATTAATTAAATAAATCTAGAACTGGATACCCGGTTCACATCTTTGATAATGGACATCTAAGAAAATGTCGCATCTTTGAATCTGTTTCGTATTTTACATGAGAACCACTGGAAGGAGGAAACCCGACATTTCAGAACGCATTCACGACAAAAATAAATACGTAGTGAAAAGGGCTTGGGTTCTTTTCACGGAAGAATATAATTGCCAGCAAAATAAACGATTGCAAAGTCTGTTTACTCGCGCCTCTCGCTTTCCTTTTCGCTCTCTCCTTGGACTCTCTCTTTTAAGTCAAGAGTTACCGTCTCTTTCTCGCTTTCGCTGATTTATACAGCCCCTCACTTTTTTCCACCCACTCATCAGTCGCAATTACAATTTTTTTTTCATGTCGACGTGACTACCTACTATGTCGCGGCTTGGAATCCATGACGTTTCTTTCCTTCGTCTAAAGACGTTGCACTTCTTCGTTTGCTTGTAAACGCTGATAAAGTACTTTAGTTAAATTACTATAACTCATCTTGCCCGTTGAAAGATGAGGTACGTAATGAAATATCAAAAGACTTCCATTTGAGAGAATAATGATCCTTGAATTGCAAATCATATTGCCTTATTTTTAATGTATATAAAGAAATATAAGTTGTCATTCGTTAACTCATTAAGAATAATGAAAAGAATAATTGGAGTCATATACTCAGGCTATTCCTGAATACATGACTGCATTTAGTGAAAAGAATAATTATATTTGAAAAAAAATAACGTTTTTTTTTAGTTCAAAAAATTGAAATTCAAACCTTTTCAAACTGCACATCTCCCAAACTGTTATTTCCGTGAAAGACGTTGACTGGAAATTTCGGCTGAGGGAAGAAAAAACGTCTAGTGTAGATTTAAATGTGGTCGAAAGGATAAAACAGAAAACTGGTGGGCGATGTTTGCTTTTCCAAATGCGATTTCGCGTAAACGTGTGTACATTGAAGAGGAAAGAAAAGGCGAGAAAGGAACGGACACCAGTTTAGCAAAATGAAAAAAAAAAAACTTTTTATCCAATGTAAATAAACGCGAAACCGGATAGCAAACGATTGGTGAAAATGTGAAGGATTCTTCACCAGTAGCGTCGCATCGTTCCCGTTTCTCGCTTGTTTACGCCGGGAAAATTCGTTTTTCATTTCGAACGGTCCGTCTACGGACACATTTTTATCTCCCGCCTCTGACAAGTTCTTTTTATTAAGCTTGAATGTATTTTCAGCGAGCACTGTGCTACAAACAAATCCAGAATCTGAACACTTTTTCGGCAAACGAATAAATGTAAGAATGTCATGTTCCGAAGTGATTTTTTTCCTTATTTTTAAATTAATGCAAACTTCGTTTCTGATTAATTACATATGACTGCAAATTAAAGTCAAATATTTAGGAATTTCAAATTCAAAATTTTTAATAACGAATAATTTTGAACAACTTAACAATTTTAAATATGCTATATGTAGTACCAAAATAACTATAGAGAACTTTTTAAAAAGTAATTTAAAATGTTCAAATTATTAACCTGCAAAAATTGAAATCGTTAATGAAAGTAGTTACTTGTTCATTAATTAAATTACTTGAATTTTAAAAGTTCCTGCAGACATTTTTTTTCTCTTCCGAACAAAATCAAGTCAAATGGAATCGCCGAATTGGTTATGCGGATGAGTTGAAGCGATCTCGAGGATATACAGAGCTCTGAACAGTCCTGGTAGACCTTTCATCATCCGCATGATGAAAGTGTCAGCCGATAGGGTGTAATCTTGTAGTCATGTTCAACAGTTCCATCGGCATCGTATACCTGTGCATCGGTGTGTGCCATGCTATTCTGTTTTACGCAAGGGGTGCATGAACTCGAATCCTCTTCATACAAACAAGCCCACACACACACGCACACACACACGATGTTCGGACTCGGTCACAAATACACAAAAACGAATTCATGAATACACACTTGCCATACATGTATGTATACCTACATATGGACACATTTTTGTGCACGTATATGGCGCGTAAAGCTTTTGAAGGGCCGCGCACTGATTTTACATAGCATTGTCGCTCTTATATTTCAAAGCGTGTCATCAAAAGAGTGTAAATGTATGATGGAACGCACTACACGTACTATTTTTTTTCTTTTCTTGAAAACACACACACACACACACTTCTCCACTCACTTTTCGATCCATCTCTATAATTTGGTTCTTTTATGAATATATTAATTGATATTGCATTTTGCTAAAAGCCGAAGTTATACCTTTTCTTGAAAATTCTAAATCTTTTTAGTTTGTACTGAAAAATTTGAGGAATAAATGGAAAAAGTGATATATAAGCTATATGACCCAATTCCTGATCTTCGCATTATATATACTCTTAACCTGAATAAATGAAAAGTCGGGCACTAATTTACTTTAGCGACAAATTCTGCATGCTTATCTCTTTTAATCCTCCTATATTTTTCCCATATTCTTCCCTTCTTTCGACTTTCATTTCTACACTTATGAGCACGAGTAGTATGTGTACATGTACAAAGGTGGTATACAATGAAAGGCAGGATACTTCTATTTGAATCAATTTGCCATTTGGTCGCGATTCACATTCGACTCCACGCTCTATTAATCGAATCGACAATTGCAAAAAGTAAACCTCCCACTTTCTCCCCTAGCCAGAAAAAAAATTCATACGCTCGTTTCGTGTTTCATTGCAGCGGAGATTTCGAGTGTTTCAATGCAATGGCTCAGTGAAGTTTATATGGAAAACAGCTTGACTCAGAAATTAGACAATAGGAGATTTTTAGTAATCTTTATTGGTCACGTTCTTGAGTTTCATTTTTAGCTGTGATTTTTATCAGGATTTTATATATAATTCACTAAACCGTGGATTATGTTTTATCAATATGTATTATTTTATTTTAATTTTTTTAATTAAATTTCGTAAAAAGATGTAAAAATGCATGGGATGTGGATTGTAAGTGAAGTATATTTTTACAAGAGTGGGATTGACTCAAGTCCCCTTTCTCGGTTTTTCTTGAATGTTGTCGGGCATATCTGTGCACCGAGCCGCTGAGAAAAATTAAGCTACATTCTCCGAGACTGTGAGCAATGAAATTGATGAAAATGGAAGAGTGCCGTGAAGCAAGAAATTCACGAGATGGCAGCTCAAGTGAGAGACAGACTACGAACATTTTTCTTGGCTTGCATTCTCGAAACAAATGCATTTTTATATTAACAAGAGCAATTCATGTGGAAGATAGTTCTTTTATTTAATGATATATAATATTTTTAATTAACCAATTGTATATTGTCTCTTATCATTATTTTTCTGAAAGTTTAAATTCCAGCTTAATTAATTTTGCTTCACAAACTTGTCCTCGTTAAAGTAAATATTAGTTCGAAACAAAAAAGAAACTGTTACCTCCCTTTAGAATCGAGTCAATTAACTAAACTCTCTCTTCATCAAATACTTGATTAAAAGATATAAAGGGGAGTTAAAACTTGATAAAAAGTGACTTCACAGACGTAAGTCCACCCGGTATTCACTATTTCAAAGTTTTATTGAAAATCTACCAACCCATTATCTAGATCGTAAAAAAGCTCTCAAAGAATCGTATGCATTTTCGAGAACTTTTTTCATATCAGAAATCCTCTTTCAATTAAGTCTGAATCAAAATTTATTAAAAATATATACCTTTGTTTTTACGCGGAATATTAAATATAATTTGTACTTCTCTTTATGAGAGTAGAAAACTCCATACAGTGACACAACTCTTTTGAGTTCGAAGTTGATGAGTTGATGAGTTGATGAAATAGACAAGCTAAAACCAAGATTAGATACACGAAATTTCTAAAAAAAACGTGATTTTTACATTGAACTCATTTTTTTTTAATTATGATAAAAAAAATTTGTGGAAAAACTCCCATTTATATTAATTGTCTCCCTAAGGGTTATTATTGGAGGTGCAAACATGCTGTATGAGCCTATATGATACTGAGAAAAAAAATCCTGGATCAAAAGGAATGCATTTCTTCGACTCCATTGCTTTCCGTCAAGGGAATTGTTAACGTAATTTTATTGAATTTTTTTTCAAGTCAAAAAATTCGTGCATTGAGTCAAAGAAATAATTTCTTTGGGCTCCATTTCTTTAATGCAAACAAATATTTCTTAATTTTGGAGTGTGAGATTATTAATTCAAGAAATTAATTTTTTTGAGAGTAACAAACTAATTTTCATGAATCTCACTTTTGCACTCAAAGAAATATTTCTTTCATTCGATGATATCGAAGCTTTGAATTGAAAAGTATGCTATTTAAATTTAATAATTGATTAATGCGTGGATCAAGTATTATGGTTTCTTTGAATTAAAGAAATTTTTCTTGATTCAAATTTTTTTATTCTCAATGGATAGATATTATCATTATAGCCCGTGGCATGATGAGATGCGATGCGACAGTTGCAATTGCTCAGATTCTCGCCGTCTTCCCACCTCGTGTTGCCACCGCCGTTCACCCGGAAATTAGAAATTGCATAATTCATCGAGCCCGTGTTAGGTATATGTTTAGTGTTCACTAAACTATCGCTATCGGTCACAACGTGAATCTCGCAACGAGATTCACGTTCAACGCTGATTATTTTCCATGAACTTCCCACCTCACCATCGAACGGTAATTTCATGAATAGGATCTTCCAATAATTATAAGAGGAAGGTGTTTTGTGATGTAACTACAAAAATTTATAGAAAATTAGAAAAATTTATTAATAGGCTGTTTGGAAAACGACATGAGATCGTTTTATAAAATTCTACGTTAGCCCTGCTATTTAGGAAAAAGCACTTCTTCCATCACGAGAGTGCTATTTTATTAGAAACTTTTCTCCTTAAATTAGGTAAAATTTTGCTACTTCCTAAGAAATCCCTGATAAAAAGTTTGGGTGGAAAGTACCGATGAGAGTCGAATGTCACCCGGGCTGACATATATGCCCTAGAAGGTGATCGATATGCTTCTGAGGACGCAAACGTATCGACTGCGATTCCGACGGCTCGGTGGGATCGTTGGTCTCGTAAAAGTCAGGATGAAACTATATATATATACACCTATACGAAAGTTGGTGGGCTGTCGATACTTGGATAGCCTTCGAAATCCGGACTTTCAAGCGGATTTTCGGAACGCGGAGGGATTTACTACAAACTGCATAATAGTTCCTCGTTGACTAGACGAATCCAGCGAATTTTATTCCAAAACGAAGCCTCGTCGAAATCATATAGGGTCGATACCTGTTTCTAACGATGCTGTACGACGATTTAATTTTGTTTATATTTACATGGACAAAAATATTTCATACCAACCGATACGATGGTGCTCTATGATTCATGAAAGGACATTTTTTACCCTCTTTTTTTCATTAATCTTTTTACCTTTTTTAACAGAATCACGATGAGCGTACCCGCGAGACATCAGGAATGTGAAATGAGTGCGACATTTGAGACTCAATTGAAATTACTACTTGCTTTTTACCATTTCCAACATCTTCAGATTCGGACAAACGATTCTTTGAATTGCTACAAAATTTTACACAGTATATTGTTTGAAATTGAATTCTTAGTATTACATATATATTATTTATGCTCGAGGATGTGACGCCTACTACGCTTTAGAGGGAGACACTTAAAATCTTGGAAGTAAAATCTGCGGATTTACGATGAAATTGCGTGAAATGACAAAAAGACGAGA
This sequence comes from Synergus magnus, assembly GCA_032275165.1. NCBI lineage: Eukaryota > Metazoa > Arthropoda > Insecta > Hymenoptera > Cynipidae > Synergus > Synergus magnus. Next base: position 7,345,780 of record JAUESH010000044.1, on the reverse strand, counting down.
TCGGAAGATGGAATCACTGGGTATAAGCAACTGTGATTGGGAGGATCGATCCTCTCGTTACCTAGAGCAGTGTGGAATAGAAATAATTCATCCTATGAATTATTTAGTCGCGGCGCGTCTCTCTCGGCGTGGCGCGTCGTCCCGTACCATATATGTATACCATCAAATCCGATTTGACGCGGCCTGAACGTATACATGTTGTACAGCTAGCCTGGAATATCCAGCGGTTCTGGTCGCATTATATGGAATTTCTCAAGCCGCAGATGAGAAATTAGCTCTCCAGAATATACCACACGTAAATAAGAATCGTTTTTCTCTTTTATTCTCGTCACAGGTCATAGAGATATAATAGCTTTCACAGTGGGGAGGGAATGAATCATATTCTTTAATCATTTTAAGTATCATTACTTTTTTCCAGGGAAAGTGCAAACATAACTATACTTTATTTCATCGATTAATTAATTCTATAAATTTCGCAAAATTTGACAGGATTGAATTGCTTTTATTTTAGCTTCCAGTTGGACCGCGAATGGGCAGCAGGGGCCGGTCTTCGTTCTGGAGCCACCGAGCACCCTTGTTTTCTCTAACACAACTGGCACTCAGCTGAGTTGTTCAGCTCATGGGAGTCCGACTCCTGATGTTATATGGATAACCAGTCCAGAGCAGAGGTCGGTCACCGCCGTTCCGGGCCTTCGGTGAGTGGTATACCCCAATTACATATCCAAGAAACATTTCTATTTAAATTTGTACTTGAGACTGAACTAATCACGCACTTTTAATCTGATATAAGTAATGTTATCCACAACTAAATATACCTATTTACAGATATTTTATACTTTCAAATTTTAGATTAAAAAAATGTTATATTTATATAGCAGAAAATTATTTCATTTTTACCATACGATATTCGGATATGTACTGAAATTCTCTTTGCGAATTAATGCACATAGAGATGGGCTTTGCAAAGATAGAGATCCGTTTTAGACTTCCTCTTCCGTTTTAGTCATCGCGCGGAAAGATGCAAGCAGGACATCTGAGGTCGGAAAATCGTTGCAGCACTGCCGGCAGTAGGGGCAGTAGAGCTAGTACACCTGGCATGGAAAAACCATTTCCTCCCGTTAATCGAAACGCTTCTTACTATCCAAGTCTTTTACTTTATTTTGTTTTTGGCTATTACTACCCCTGCGCTTCGTATCGAGTTTTATCACACTCGAAGCGAAAACACAAACTTCACCGCGTCTACTTGAGTATAAATATGGGCTAAACATGTTTCACTTGCAACTGTATAAAATACGAAGGAAATTCAGTTGCATAATAATATAAAAGCACAATTATAGTAGAGGATTTTTTGGATCATGCATTAATTAAAATGTGTATGTCTTGAAATTTCAACTTAAACGAATTCTAGTGCCTCGAAATTCTTTTATATTTTTGTATGTAGATTACAAAATTAATAAAACGAGAAATAAAGGCAAATAAAATAGATCAAACGCGAGGAAAATTGAAGAAAAAAAGTAAAAACACGAGCGAAATGAAGCAAAATAAGAGGAAGTAGGGGAAAATGAAAACTAGGAAAGTACTAGAAAACGATTCAATAAAAGGATCATAAGAAGGAAGCTAGATACAAATAAAAAGACGAAGGAAGGACAGAAATGAAACGTCAAATGTAAAATATAAGAAAACTCATAAAAAAAAGTTCCCTTTCAATTTATCTCGACCAAATAAAGTATAGCTCAATTGTCGACTTGCATAAACTCTATTGACTTTTTGAATCGCCGGAGATGAACTGAGTTGCACCTTTGTAGAATTCATTTCTCTTTCGACAGAAGGAAAAGGTGGTCTTCTAGAGTTGAGCTAGGTTTTAAAGGATTGGGAGTTTCCCAAGCAAGACTAACGATCTTCTTTCTCATTTTAATGCTGACGGACGGCCAAGCATCATTTATCTTCCAACGGACACGTATTAGGTTGTCGATGGTCATTCGAATCGATTCCGTTTCTTCTTATCATTCCCACACGTACCAATAAAATATTCACGGCCGCCGTCCTCAGTCACCCGCTCGATATATGTATCAGCTTTTTTCAATCAGTTAGAGTCAAACCGATCTCAGTGTTCTGCAATAAATAAAACTACATACACTCAGCAAATTAAAATCCTACCATAAACTTTTTATTGTCTCTATGAGAGATCGAATTTCAAAGAATGAGGATTAAAAATCATTCAGTGTAGTGTCATTAGTGTGTAGGTCGAAAGCTTGGACATTCGTGAAAGAGTGATTTTGTTTCTCTGCAAAGAGTCGAAGCATTATCTAGCTGATATTATTATGACCCGAACTCCTCTGCATCCTTGATGAGTATTATGGAAGGCAAAGAAACTATTGGAAACTTATATAAAAGCATGCCAGGTCTCACTACATCGTTCCTGTTTTCTCCGTTTTCCCATTTTCAAGTAAAAAATTTATAATTCCTTCCTCATAGAGGAAGCTTTGTATGATGAGTCAAATTGATTAATGTACTTAAAAAACTTCTATGAGCAAATTTAATTTTGATTCTCTATAAGAAAGCTCACTGTTCATAAAATGATCACAATTAAAATACACCATATAGGATGAACGCACCCAAACTTATTGGCAGCTGTTTTTAACATTTTTAAGTATAAGTATATGTAAATTCAAAAGTTTTATGACATTCAAATTAAAAAGAATATCTGAAGAATTGCTAATTTAAAAATAAAATATATTTCTAAGCGTAATAAAGAGAAAATATTTCCCAAACCTTTGGCAAATATGAGCCAATATTTAATTTTGTTTAATTTCATTTTATATCATCTGAGAGTTGTGCACATTTGTTGGAGACTTCGTGTGCCTTTTATGAGACCAGCCTTGGCAATTTTTACCAGGTCCTGCCATCGTTAATCTCCTATATCACATCAGAAACTCGAGTGTGTGTTTTCGTACGTGCGAATACGAAAACACACACACACACACACTCAACTCAGCCTCAGTGGACATTTGAAACGTGCACACATGGGAACAGCATAGCTTGGGTCGGGACAAACATATGGCCACCCTTCATATTCTCGCGCAATTCTTCTCCGAGCGTTATACCTTCGTCTCGTTCTGTCAAGTGTCCTTGCATTGGTGTGGGTGTGTGGATATAGGTGGAGAGTACGTACGTGGCCACGCTTCTCTCATTACCTGGCATGTTGGGATGAACAGCTATCTTCCCTACAGGAAATTAAACGTAAAACCCTGAAAAATTGAACACTTCTGCTAGAACTGCCCTGTTTGTTTGAAGAGGACTTGAGTCTCTAGTGTCCTACATCAAAAGCAGGTCACTGACCTCAATCGAGATATCAGTTATTTTATCATCTAACCTACAATTTTCCACGGAGATCGCCAATCTCCTTTCCAATCAGGAGATTGAGAAACGCCGAGACGTCTGTAAAATAGATTTTCTCTATTCTAGGTTTCTAGCTTCAGCAGTTTCTATTTTTGATTCGGTTTTATGAAAAATGGGAACCTTTTAAATTTTAAAATACGATTATGAAATATTGGTTTATTTAGTCTTTTCGCTGTTGAGGGAACAGTTAAAGGGAGGAATTTTAACTCCAAATTTTAGAATAATTTTCACACTCAAGATTTAAACAAAAAATATTTGACGAAAGGAAAATAGAAAATATTTATATCATTAAAAACACAAAAACTTTGGAAATGGCACTCCAATTTCAGCTGATGAATTTTACTGTGTCATGGAAATTCATCTGTATAACATAATACGGAGTCATTTACACGGCGGTTTCTCGTTCTTCTCATTTTACCATTTGCTGTCTGTGATAATTGATATATTTTTTTTTAACTTCATACACTCAATATCAATTAAAGTTTAATAAATCATATTTATTTTTTTTAATTGCAAACTTAAAAAATTTAATATTTTCATCCTTTTATAGTTTTTAATAAAAATATTTTCAAATTTAAGTGGTTTTACGTTTCATATCAATACTTTTTTATATACCATTTTCTATATGGGATATTTATTATACATATATATATGAAACACTGCGACTGCCAGGGCCCGGGCCCAGTGTTTCATCCTCATCGGGCACCACCCGATCTAGGCCAGGCCAAGGCCACAGTGAAATTTCTACACGGGATATTATACAAAACCTTACAAATTAAACCCTCAAACGACACACTAGTGCGAATTTGCACCAGCAAAAATTTCATTTCATTTCTATTTTTCGAGAACACCTTTTTTTAACAACAATTTTTTATAACTTAATATAATTTTCACTTAAATTTAAGCTATCCCAACGGATTGGGGGATGAAATCACAAAATCCCAATTCGCACTAGTGTGCCGTTTACGTATGATGGATTGAAGTGTGCCGTTTGAGGGTTAAATAAATCGTGAAAATTTAAATTATTATTTGAGGTACTTTATTGTACAAGTTTTGCATTTTCTACACTAGAGCATGAAGTTTGTTTACTTTTTCTATAATAAACTTGGGTGTTGCATGCTTGCATGCAGCAGCAACAGCAACAGCAGCAGCACTCTTGGCACTTGGCAAGTACTGAATTGTCGTTTTATGGCGTCGTTTCAGGCAGCTACTCGGAAACGGAACTCTGTCCTTCCCGCCGTTTTTGCCTCAAGACTTCCGGGCCGAAGTTCACAACGCACGCTACAGATGCAGGGCGACAAACTCCATGGGCAGTGTCCTGTCTCGCGAGGTCATTCTTCGAGCGGGTGAGTTACTAAAACTTTTTTTTCAAGTGGCCTATTGTCACTTGAACTTCTTCAAATATAACTATAAAGCTCGTAAATTTATTCAATAAGCTATTTTCGAAATCTCGATATTTATGAGATTACAAAATTCGAGATTCAATAATCCTTCAGAATGATAAACATAATTTCTTTTAATCATATTATGAGAATCTGTGGATCACTCGCTTTCTATACATGGATAACAAAACCGAGTGATCTGTGATATAGATTGCTGTTTAATCAGGCGTAACAAAGAGGATCATCTAGATGAGGGTTGTTAAGTCGGTGGTTGGCACGTGAAGACCGATGAAGGCAAGTTTTAAGAGGATTTCATCCGAAATGCATCATGCATGCAAATTGAAATCACGTTATCAGATAATAATTCAAATTGTAGATATGTAAAAAAAAAAATAAATAACTAAATATAAAATGCAATAAGGTAGATGCGGCGTCAGTAATAGTCACTTCTTTATTTATCGTCAGGTAGCATATATTATTTTCCATAAAACAAGTATTGCTGTTGCCTCGCGTATGAAAAAATACGATTTTTGGTAAAAGTTTATAAATACTATCCTGTCATTAAATTAACGATTCGATTACTGAAGCAGCGATTACGGATTTACCTTAGGTTTGTTAATTTCAGAGAATATTTCTAAATTTATGGGTGATGGTAATAATTTAGTGGTGAAAGCGTGAGAAAAGAATTTTTTAATAGGATGTGTTTCGCTTTCAATGCAAGGCGAACTATTGTGAATCCGATATTATTCGATGTACTTGTGATAGATAACCTTATGCATACATATGTATGAAGTAAGAAGGAATTTTTCGCGAAGGAGGAAGTAGCAAGGAAAAGAGTAAGGAAGTAGGAAAAGGATAGAAAAAGGTTGAGAAAAGATGGAATAGAGAAAGCACCGCTGACGGGAAGGGAACCTTTATTGGACAAGCGTGGGTATTCACAAGGGTATTCGGTGCTATTCTCCTCGAATAAAATGGTATCGCGCACATCCGAGTAGGTGCAGAATAAGGGAAAGGGAACGAAAGGTTTGAGTGGCCAGACAAGAGAACCTACTTTATACGTCTTAGTATAGGATTCCTATCCAGAAACTTTGCCAAAAACTGAGTTCTAAGCTCTCTCTGAACACTTCACACATCCATATTTTCGATTGTAATGCATTATTTTTAAAAAAGCTCAATTATTTCTTTGTAAAATGAATAATCTTAAGTCATAATTTATGGATATAAATGAAACACACATAATTGGATCAGTAGGTAATATGCGATATTGAAATATAAAATTAATCTAACCCAGAAACTTGTTTGGCAGCTGATAATGTTGTAGGTCATGAAAGCTATTCAGTTTGCTGAACATTTTAACAATAATCTGTTTTCGAAATAAACTGTTATCGGAAATTATGTCTTTTTGTATTAATTCGCTGAGAGGCTTTGTGAACCAAATAATTAGTTCGATATTGCATTTGCGTTTCTGCTAATATTAATTGAAAATCAGGGAATAAATAAAAAATGTAGATTCAATCACTGGTTGCATTTAGGAATTCAATAAATAATTAAGCAAATATAAAAACGAATCAATTTTGTTATTATAGATAAAAAAAATCATTTCGAGTTCAATAAAAGAAAAATATGTCTTGGCTTTCACGATAAGTTTGTACAGCTAGGCTAGGTGATAGGGAATAAGAAGGAGTATGGATAGAAAAGTGGCAAAATACCCGGGGAAAATGGATTCCTATCTCGATCCATGACTGTTGGTGAATGGCGTCGTTCCACTCTTCTTTGACGGGACGTCGAAAATTGGAAGCCCCGTTGCGAGACGGAGCCGGTAGATACGAGCGTGGCGATCAAATTGAGACGAAACGAGTTGGATGAAACGAAATGTGCAAATGAAGCCAATATGCGCGTCGTCTCCATCCAGCCGTACCTCTATCCGAACAACGATATTTTCCCAGTTTCACGGAGCTTCGCGCTTGTCACCGCAGCTGATTTCTGGGTATCATTTTAAATTAACTTTGTTCGGCACACATTACCTTCACTGCTCGGCAAATGCATATAAAGTTGCAACATTTCAAACATATAGGTTTATCCAAGAGATTTTAACATATAAATACACGTATATCATTTTAGGCAAAAACAATTATGTAAGAAGAGATTTGATAGTGTTTTTTATTTTTTTTTTCATTATTATTATTATTATTATTATTATTATTATTATTATTAAAACTATAAAGTTACAAAATTGGGTGCATGGAAATGGATATATGTAGATTTTTAGGAGCTCTGCAAATAGATATTGGTAAATGCAGAATATATATACTCTCTCATCTTTGTAAAAGAGGGGTTGAAGACACCCTCTTAGTTTCTAGCAGCAGAAATAAGAGAGCGGGTGTTCTGAGAGGATCGGATTCATTGGGAGCGGAACGGCTAAAACCGAAGAGCCGCTCGAGTGGAGGACCAAGAGGGTCACCTGCGAGGTCACAAAGGAGGGCGACAATGACTCGCTCTTCGGAAATAAGCCCTTTGGTGTTCCGAGGGTCCGACCGATGTCATTTTAGATAAGTTCCTCATCGCCTTTCATACCGTCCTACCAACTCGCTTCATCGAGCTCCACTGCGTATACACTAGACAAGAAAGACATCATAAAATGAGAAACATGAGTCGAGAGTTGCTTACGATGTCAGGTTATCCTCCTCTAATTACGTATGCCTTTTTTAGCAAACTTGTCTCATCCAGATTTAGCGAAAAAAACGCATGCAATGAAAAAAATCGGGCGTCGGAAACGATACTGACAGTGAGAATCTCCCATATAACAGTAGGGATGAAAATGTAAAAATTAGGGCTCTGACTTTAATGGTATCCGGTAATCCGAGTATTCGCCGAGTGGTACCCAATGTCACGAGTAATACCCGGGTAAAAACCAAAGAATCGGGTACCCGGGTAAGTTTCGGGTAAGCTATTTAAATTAAATATTATTTAACATTCCAAACATTTCTTCGGGTACCCGGGTAAAAATGTGGATAAAAGAAACAACGAAATAATCTAAAAAATATATAGTAGTATGAATTGATCTCGGAAAGAATCCGGGTCTTAGAGCAAAATAATCGATTAGGAACTTTTATGATTCTTCGATCACGTTTTATTCCTCTACTTGAATTCTTTGGGCTTCGCAGTGTCGGATGTTAACGATCGATCCTTGCTTCTCGACTGAAACGGAACTTACCGAAGTCCGAGACAAACTTTCAAAGTGAGTGTTTTCCTGAAGTTGTGACGACTAGTCTGCTCGTCCCAAGGGGAATTCATTCGCGAGTCTTTCTTTGACAGGACAAAAGCTCGTCGCGATGAAAGAAGCACACATGCTATACTCCCACATCTCACGAGAAAGTCGTCAAAGAAGATATAAGTGCTTAGATACGGAAATGTGCTTCCGTTATTCAAAAAGTGAAAAAGAACACAAAAATTTTTTCTTTTCTTTTTTTATACAGTGTAATTTTTAACTCTAGATTAGTTTTAAATTGTTTTCAATCTTTTTATCTAATTTTTAAATTCAAATTATAAAAAAATTTCACCCTATGACTTACTGAGTTAGCGGGAAAAAGTGGGGATGAAAGCTTGATGAATACGGAGTTACTGGCTTAAAAAAGTAAACGCATAATTACCGTCGGGTGAAACACGTTTTAACGAGTGACATCGCAGCCCCCCCTAGCCATGCGTTGCAAAATTTAAAAAATATGTAAATACCACCGCTTAGAGGCGGTGATTATATACATATAGGTATATATATATATTTTCCAGACGTATTTCCTGATGGAGGAGTCGAGCTTGAGACTTTTCCAAACCGGACGGTATTCGTTTCACTTTCGAGGAGTGGTGACCCTTCGAAAAGGAAGCATCTAGATTTGAAAAGGGACAAGGTGAAGGGAGGAAAGAAGGAGGAAAGGAGTAAAAAGTTTTCTCAGTGCTTCTTTACTCATTCCCGCTGAAAATCGAGCTGAGAACGACGTTGGCATCGATACTTCTCTCTCGTACAACACCACAACACGAAATCAATTAGGAAGTGCTAATAACAACCCATTTGTAAAATTTCTATTTAACATTTGAGTGCATAAACTCGTTCTATTTTTCACTTTGAAATATGAAAAGTCCATGCTTGCATATTTATTATGTGGAGAAAAGAAATATATAAATAATTCAGGTATGTTTATTTTCATTTTTTTAATGTTCAATTTTCATGAAATATGAAGCTGAAATTTTTAGTTGTATTTAATATTTATCATAAAACAATTGGGAGAAAAGAATAATACATACAATGGGAAGAAACTATCGATGGGTATTAGCGTAATCTCGTTATGGAAGCGGGAAGTAGTAATGTTGTCTGACTAGTGATTGCCGCTACTACTGTCTGTGCCTGTACTCCCTGCACTACTGATGATGTTATTTGTCGTTGCATTCTCGAACCTGATGCGTTTTTAATAGTAGGTACATACATTGTGTAACAAGTGTGGAATGTTCAACTTCCAGAACGTGTCACACACGATATTTTTTTGCAAAAAATGCAGGAAAATGGCCACACTCCGTGTCCGTAAAGCGTACACGAAGTTCCAGATTCCTCTACTGTGAGAGTAGCTATCGTATTCCCACACGGAATATAGTGCGGGAATGCCACATTCCCGCACGCTACTCTCACAGTAGAGGAATCTGGAACTTCGCGTACGCTTTACGGACACGGATAGTGACCATTTTCATGCATATGTTGGAAAAAAAATCTTCCTTTCAGTCTTTCTGAATGAGAAACAGATGAGAAAAAATCGCATCGGGAGGAGAATCTCCTAGAGAAAAGTGCCTTCAGTGAGAAAATATTTTGATAAGCGAATCCAATCTATCGACCTATAAATCTTCTATATTCCACATCACATGGGAATATATACGGAAAAAAATAATGTCTTAAAATTTAATACACTGTCGCTGACTCTTGGATATGGATTTTCATATGACGTTATATCATAAAATTTCAGCGACTTTTTATTAAATAGTGTTCACTTTTTTCTACAATTTAATGAA
>JAUESH010000044.1:7319131-7334180 GCA_032275165.1 Synergus magnus | reverse complement strand
GGGGGAGGGACGCAGAATCAGTCAAGCGTGAAAACGGCCCTGAATAGAGTGGCCCAGAATTGGGGTACCAGTGTAATTATTTATCCAAGTGCAACAAAGTTCTAGTTTTTATTTCTCTATTCAATTACTAATATGACGTTTTTTCCACAATTTTTTATCCTATTTCCATGTCGGCATTATTTACTTGTTTGCAATATAAATGAAACAAACAGAAAATGTACATACATGATGTCCGCATATGTAGGTGCGTTGTAGTTGCGCAAGGTGGATTTTTTCCAAACGCTGCTATTGAAAAATGCTTATACGGGATATGTATAATTTCATTATAAAGTTTGTAAATCGTAGAAAATCACTCGGTAAAGCGATTCGTTACTGCGTAAATCGGAGGTATTTTATCAATATGTCCTGAAATGTCCATAAAAGCGCCCTATGTGTACACATATCATGTAACTGGATTACAACTCGTGCCCAACGCTCTGGTAGACTTTGTACACCCGCAGTCTAGAATTCTTTTGGTCGTGAATTAAAAAAATCGTCCAATGTACATCATCAAATCCTTATTCTGTAAATATTATATATTTCGCAGCTAGGTTGGGAAGTTCTATACTACACCCACCGTATTTACCAGACTTAGCACCTACTGACTACCATCTGTTTTGAGGTTTGAAAAATTATTTACAGGATAACAAATTTGATCACACGGATCTCAAAAATACACTGGACGACTTTTTTAATTCACGACCAAAAGAATTCTGAACTGCGGGTGTGCAAAGTGTACCAGAGCGTTAGGCACGAGTTGTAGATGCAGAGGGAGCGTACATTACTTTATAATTTTTTATTGTTATATGTGTGTGTGTGTGTGTGTGTGTGTGTGTTTCGACCGAGATCTGAATTTTAGTACCTGCCAGATGCAAAGAATGTCCCTAGACGCCCCAATGAGCCTTCGAATATAACAAACACACTCACATTCGCATTTTGATGAGATTTCGTTTTAAATCAACTTTCCACACGACCGCATTTTATGGAAAAAATTAATTACTTTTCCCTTCATAAAAAGTTGTCAATTCAAACAGGCTTTCAAAAGGGTTTTCTTTTAAAGTTTTATATGTAGTAAAAACTTAATAATGTGCAGAATTTCGCTAAGAGTTTTGTTTTACAAATTAATTAAATATTTGTGAAAATTTTTTTGTTTATTTTTCTACAAAAATTCTGAATTTTTTTCTGATTGGACAGGCGATGGTTTAAAATCTCGATATCTTACAAACAAAGTCCCATTGGCCTCCATTAGTATTGTTTGAGAAAAAAAGAACAATGTGATTTATATTCTTTATAGTAGAAATATAAGAGTATGATTTTCAAAAATGTATATAAATTTAAAAACAATTCTTATAAAATTTTCTCATACTGCACCACAGCAAGGAAGGTTTCACGTTAATTTCCTATATTTTTCATCTCTTTGAAGCGCTTTTTATTTATTTTCGTAGTATCCTTTCTATCCTATAGTAGATATACCGTACCTAACACCGCACCGAAACGACAAGTTTTATGTACCATACAACGAAATGGGTTCTTCTAATCCGAAAGCAAACGCTAAGGCGTATAAACTTGTATCATACTGCTTTTCCATTTCGAAAGTTCACTAAAGTAGCTTTCCATGAGTAGTAATAATTTCAAATTGAATAAACTCGTTTAAATTCGCTAAAGAGCAAACTTATCTTTTTAAATCTTTATTAGGGTTATTCAATTTTAGATACTAATAAAATTTCAGATCAATTTCATCGTGCATCAGTCATATAACATAACTATAATATATGAGACTGTGGCTTCATGATTGAAAGCTTCAATTAAATTAATATCTTCCCTATTAATAAATTTCATCTATCAATTTCTTCGCATACATATGGACATTGAAGTATTAGAAATAGTAGTGATAGTTGGGACGCTTCCAGGTCTAAAGAGTTAACAAATTATTTATAGTGTTCAGCTTTTGATTTTGAATTTACATAAATATTAGTTTACTGTGTTGGATGTCATGTACTTCTATTGATCATATATGAGCGGTTGAAAGTAAAAAGTGGATTAAAATATTTCGTTTGTAAAACTGGAATGAAAATTCTCCAGAGTAAAAATGGGACAAAGTGATTTCTCATAGCAAAAAGAGGAACAATAATGAGAACCAATCAGCGATCATATTATTAGCGTCCCGTTTTTGCTCTGAGAATTCATTTTGTCCCATTTTTATTCTCTGAAGAATTTTTATCCCACTTTTATAAATGAACTATTTTTATCAACTTTTTACTTTCAGCCTCTGATATGTACATTTATATACATGTATGTACATATATGAAGAATATATATCTTGCAGATATCTACGTGTCGTACTTTTATCTTTTTGTGCGTTCTAATATTGAGAATGGGGAAAACAAATATGGGCATATGGAAATTCGGTTCGTGCGGGAATAGTCAAACTCAGCATCAGTATGCACTATGTATAAATATATGTATTCATATACAATTTACATATATATTTTTATGTATATACAACAACATGAAGATGGCAATATAACGTCTCTTCTATGCCATACAGAATTGTATCGTATTTTAATGGTAAACAGTACGATATGTATTTTATATTCGACTCTAAGTACATCGGAAATGTTGAAATTAAGATTCCGTACCTACTTATTACTGCGATCAATAATTTTTTCGACATCTGTTTCCTTTCTACTAAAATCCAGAAATATATAATAATATTAAAAATTTTTCTCTTTTTTATTTGAACACCTTGCATGTGAAAAACTTGGATACTGAAACTTTTTGAAAAATACGCGAGTTATCGTTTGCACTTTCTTTTTGAGTTGCACAAACATTTCAAGCAGAGAACCATTCAATTCTAACCCATCCATGATGAGAGTAAAACAAACTCACATTCGCTTTCGTTATATATACCTACCCCGAGCCCACTTCTCACCAGAGAAAAGGTAGAAGGGAACTAAAAATATTATCCTTGTGGAAGCTTAATTTGACTCATTTTTTTCTCCACACACACAGAACAAAAATTGGCTTATTTCGAGCGATACGAATATTGAATGCAGTTCAATTTATTATTGTCACTCATTTCTGTCAGTATTCGAGTTAATTTGAAATATGTGATATATGTTTGAAACAATTGCCTTGTTGTAAATTCTGTAAATAGTTTTGAGTCAGTCGCCGTTTATCACTGAAAACCTGAAGTATTGATACCTACTAATTAAAATTATAAGAGAAAAAATGAAATATGGGAGAAAAGGAAGGATATGTGAACATGTGAATTGGGGTATTTGAATAAGAGTGTCGCGGAGAGTGGGGAGTAATTGCTTTTGGAAAGGCGTTCATCTCGAGGCCGTTGAGTACAGAGACTATGTGCCACAAGAGTGTCGTGATGCTGTCCGGAAGCGACGATAAATGTACATATAAGCAAAAGCTGGCTATCTTATAGTATAGGTATAGGATCCACCTAGAAGCACTTGCCGGTGCTTACCTACATGCAACCTACACGAAACGTACGTACAATGTTACCCACCTAAACCACCTAGTTACGAAACAAACGTATCACGCCCCGACACGACGTGATGCTCCCCGCCCCGCCCCGCCCCGACATACATACATACGTACGCGTACCTGTTACGTGCAACCGGGTGGCATAAATATGTATGGGACATGAATGCCTGAGCGTGTACAGGACGATCCAAGCTTTAGGACCGCGAGTTGAATCGAGAACTCGAGCAGCATTTCCACTTTCATGGAGTTTACTCGCGGAAAACTTAATTCGGGTAATAGTTTGTTTATAAAAGGTAATAGGCGGAGGAGAGAAGTTCTGTGTGATGAACACACATCTGGGCTATATCAAAGAATAAAAATGCTTCTTCTACTAGGGTTGTTAATTTTCTCAAAGAATTTCAAGGGCATAACGGCATCTAATCCGATTAATTAAGATTTTATGCAAAAATTCAAAGTTATATTATCTATCAAATTGATAGATTAAGCAACGGTGTAAAATCGCTCCTTAATTCAATCTACAGAATTAGATCTTGATTAAAAAAATATATTATTAAAGTAAATGAAATAATTGCTCGTGCAATTAAACACTTTCATTTTTTCATACAAAAATACGTATCACGAAGTGAGGAACAATCATAAGAGGCTTTATTGTTTTTAACACGCCAGGCATGTTCTGAAGTACTCAGTCACTTCTCTTTGTTTTCTTTTACCGGCGGCAAAAGCTATGTAACTTGACTCATAATGATCTCCTTTGCCTGTCTCCCTGTGTATTTTTTTTCCTCTTAGGTACAAAAAAACAGAGAGTTTCTTTAATAATATGTATGCCTTCTTAACTAAACGTTCGATTTAAGCTACTTCAGCAAATTATTTCGCGACGAGATGTTTACCTTGAAGGTTTCATTGTACATATACTCAGGAGGTCGAGTATGATTATTTGACAATTATTCTATGGCGTTAGTATCGACACGTTATGTCAACGCCGTTTCAACCTCGACATCAACATCGACAACGACGAACGATGCATTAACCTCGAAGAAAAAATTCTCCACGAAATTCCAAAGTATAATCAAGAAAAATAAAAGAGGATAAAAAAAAAAATAACTTTCACAGATAATTTCCCCATCAATCACAAACCATAGAATAGAATATGAATAAATGTATGTATAATATTTTTCTATTTAAGCTGATTAGAAATTAATGCACTGTTTTGAATATTTAAAAAATTAAAAGTAAGTATTCAATTTTTCATTAATTTTTTATTTCAAGTAAGCATTCCATTCGCAAAAACCCCTGAGGAATTGAGCTATGACTTTAAAAAGGGAAGTTCGCATTCTCTCGTTCTGCCTTCGATGTAATATGTATGTGGTTTTGAACGTAGCAAGACAGAATATTTTCATATATACATAGATATATTCTAGAATTTCTGGGAGGGAAAACATAGAAGACGAGTTACATTGAAATAAGAAACGATCCTGCATTTTAGCGTGAAAAATTATCAGACTCTATAAATGAATATAACATTACGTATATTTTTCAGAATATTTTCATCGACTTGTATTTTATCTAAATATTGAATTTTCCTTAATTCTTTTTTCTGATAGTATGAAAATACTTAACGCTGTTCAATATCAATAAAGAAAGTTTTGAGTCTCAACAGATTTCGACACTAAAGGAAAGGGGAAAAGTTTTTTGACATGGTTCAAGTTAGTGAGGATATAAAAATTTAATTTAATTTGAGAGAACTTGTGCTCATCTCGATTCTGGGGAATCAAGGCCACAACTTAGAAATGTACGTGCAGACGCTCACGTAACTACGAGGCAACCGGATGCCATAGACACTAGACACCTTCACCTATAACAGCTACCTAATCCAGTGAACGAGCTTGGCGTACCGCAACCCCTAACACATAGATTCGTACAAACACACACACACACACACACACACATATATATATATACTTATATGCAAGGGTGGCTTAACATAAACACCAGAAACGCGTGGCGAGAATCTTCACCCTCACGTACGTGGCTGCGCTTGCTTAGGAGGAACTTGCTGAACCAAAGAAATAAGGAGAAGTATCGAAGAAGGAGAACACGAACCGAAACGGTACGAATTTAATATCGCCTTCGTGGACGGAATAAAAATACGGAGATAAATAGCCCGTATACTCGTAACTTCCCCCATGTACGAGAGAATACGTGATGCCTCCTTTTTTTGAACTTGTTCTTCGATTTCTCAAATATCTACGATCAGAATTAACATAAATTTAGCCTTTCGACATTTTTAAACTGTCAACAATGTTTTGATGATAACAGCTAGCGCATGCAGCAGAGTTTAATATTAGTAATATTTTCCAAGTGTAGATATATGTATTAACATTATAAATTTTATTAAACAATAGCTATAAATTAATATCAGAGGTCAATCTATGACAACATACGGCGCCAGTCTGCCATTTTGAGAAAATCGACTCAATTCGACTTGACATTTTTCATTCAAGTAACGTATTTTTTAGTTGCGATACTTTTGTTTATTAAGAGTTTAAAAAAAGTATAGTTAATGTGCTCTTATTCCATAAATGGCCCACAATGTTTTTATTTATTTCAGGTGGAAGATTCGTTGTGACATCACAGGGTGATCTTCACATCAAAGCAGCAAGGGAAGAAGATGGCAGAGCAGTATATTCTTGCCTCACTTGGCACTCCTTAACCGGGGAAAGAAGAAAAAGCGAGCCAGCTACGCTGACAGTCACAGGCAAGTAATGAGAAACTCTAAATCTTCACAAACTGTAAAACTTTAAGTTTATTGGTTCGTTCCCAGGACACATTTTAGTAAAATAAAAATAAAAATAAGACACATACCCATTCCTTTTCATCTCACAGAACCAAAGGATCTCTTACCTCCGAAGCTGATGCAGCGTTCTCAAATCGCAATTTCTGCTGAAAGGGATTCGGATGTGCATCTTACTTGCTCAGCACAAGGCAATCCTCCTCCACAATTTACTTGGTTTAGAGATATAAATGGTAAACATTTTACTAATAATTTCTACACAAAATTTGGTGACGTTCCAATTTACGTTATCTAAAATTTGGATGCTGTTCAATTCAAAGACACTAATTTAATAATATTCATTTTTTTTCATTTGAAATATTACATTCCATTTATAAATATAAATTAATGTCCCCGGGATATTTTGCAAAAATACCTTTCCTAAGATACATATCTACAGAAGCATTTAAAATTATTATCGTCTCGTAGGAAGTTCGGTGCGAGTAGAATCTTATGGGAGAATTCAGCTTTGGGGCGATTTGATGCAAATTCGTCGTGTAGATGCTCAGGATGCAGGAAGGTATATTTGCAATGCGAGCAATCAGTTGGGTGTACAACGAGCGGAAACACACCTGTCGGTCACGTCGAAGCTCAACGCTCGCATCCAACCGAGGCTTCAGGTAAGCTAGATAGAGGTACTTTAGATAGAACCTTTACATTCATTAAGATAGACAATAATTTCAAGAAATGTTTATCATTTGGATAAACTGCTTTTATTCCAGGTGATTAATTCGGGTGATTCTGCAATAATGAACTGCACAGTGGAAGGATACCCAGTCGAAAGTGTTGAATGGTTGCATGATGGAATTCCAGTCTTCTCTGCTCACGAGACTAGAATCAGATTATTGGCTCCTCTTGTCCTCTTGATTGGATCAGTGGGTCGAAGGGACAAAGGAATGTATCAGTGTTTAGTTAGGAGCGATAAGGAAAATGCACAGGCAACTGCTGAGTTGAAATTAGGAGGTGAGAACAGAACAATCTCTACATCTTCTTTTTATAAGCTTTCTTTCAAACCCGGATCCTAATGAAAATTCCAGTGGGAATTTCAAATATTTTTAAAGGGATGATATTTTAATAAATCAGTATTTTAGATACCGTTCCGGAATTGCAGTATACGTTTATCGAACAGGCATTAAGACCTGGGCCTCCAGTTTCACTTCGATGTTCAGCAACTGGTTCTCCACCACCTTCCTTCACTTGGCTTTTGGATGGTGAACCTTTGAGTGAAATTATGTCTAGCCACAGGTATATAATTATTAAATAATAAATAGTAAATAATGAGGAATAATCTTTATACAACTATATGTAATTTCTTTCCAGATATGCTATTGGTCAATATGTAGACCAATCTGGAGATGTGATAAGTCACTTAAATATCACATCAGCAGCTTCCGAAGATGGGGGACTTTACTCTTGTATCGCTTCTAATTCGCTCGCATCTACAGTTCACAAAGCGAGACTCAATATTTATGGTACTAAAATATATCTCACTTTTTTGTACTTACATTCTTTCTAAATGAAATACAATATTATGTTGTTTTTTGTTTTAATAGGTGCTCCTTACATTCGTTCAATTGGACCAATCCGAGCGATTGCTGGGGTTGATACAACCATAGCTTGTCCTTATTCTGGTTACCCTATAACATCTGTAGAATGGTCACGAGGTGGAGTAGTTTTGCCTCTTGATATGAGACACAAAGTGGACAATGGACATTTAACAATCACTAATGTAGACCCACATGATGCTGGAACTTACACTTGCACAGTTCGAGCAAGAATGGGCCAGACAGCTAGCAGAGATATTCAACTTTTTGTCAGCAGTACGTTTAATTAATTGAATTCGGTCAAGTCACTTTGTTAGTAACTACATAATTATATCTAGTTCTTTTGTAAAAATTATTTTTTTAAATTTATTTAATTTGAAATGTAGGTCCACCGGTGATGAGTGCAATATATTTTCCTGCGGATCTTCAAGAAGGTAGTCGAACTCAAGTTTCTTGTAGTGTCACTTCAGGAGATTTACCCATTCATTTCTCATGGTTAAAAGATGGAGAGCCCTTGCCATCTTCCCTTCGAGTGAGTCTATTATATTGTTTGATTTTTTTTAGATTTCAATCTTTACAAATCTCAAAGATTTTAAGCCATCCTCTTCAGTATGCATCTCATTATGCATTTATATAATTACTTAAATAACTTCCACACTTTAGATTGAAGAAAGAGAAGAAGACTTCTTTCACTTTCTGATCTTCAAGAATATCTCATCCCGACACAGTGGTAACTACACCTGCATTGCGATGAATAGTGCTGCGAAGGTTAATCAAACAGCAGAATTGCTAGTCCGCGTCCCTCCTCAATGGGTGTTCGAGCCGCAAAATGTGTCAACTCTTTTGGGAAGTCCTCTCATTGTTCACTGCAAAGCTGATGGATTTCCACCTCCATCGGTTAATTGGCTTCGAAGTCGAGGAAGATCTGCAAACAACTTCCAGCCTTTGATCGCTGGTCTTGATGGGAGACTGACAATTCTTCCAAATGACACCTTGTGGACAGCATCAGCTGAACCTCAAGATGAAGGTCACTACCTCTGCAGAGCTAACAACAGCATTGGATCCGGATTGAGCAAAGTTATCTACGTATCTGTAAATGGTAAGAAATCTATTACATATCTCCAAGTGTTTTTAATATGTTTTTGTGAATATTCTATTTATTCGCTTTAGAAGAAATGAATCACTGATCATACTGTGGATATTATAGACCTTTAGGTTCTACTATTATATAAATTTATAACTACATACACTAACACTAATAATACTAACACTTAAAATTATCTGCTTTTTGTCCTTATTAACAAATACTAATTAAGTAACAATTCCTCTACCTTAGAACCCGCAAGATTTGAATTTCAAAGCAAGAATATCACCATCCGTAGAGGTGAATCTGTTACTCTTGATTGCACTGTAATTGGTGATGATCCGATCGAAGTACAGTGGCTTCATAATAACAACAGAATAAATACAAATGGTCACAGGCTCAGCATCAGTCAGGTCAAAACAGATAATGGACTTAAGTCTCAACTTTCACTCAGAAGCAGTGATCGACAAGATTCTGGGGTTTATAGATGTACTGCTGACAATGCTTATGGGAGAAGCGAGCATCTTTTATACCTCGCAGTTCAAGGTTAGCAGATATTTTATAATACTTATTTGTTTATATAAACATAAAAAAAATCTGCTAAACTAATTTTATTTGTCCTCTGTAAATAAACAGAAAGACCTGATCCACCGACAAATCTCGAAGTGATAGAGATAGGATCAAGATCTATTCGCCTTTCCTGGAAGAAGGCCTTTGATGGAAATACTCCTATACATAAATACGTTATACAATATCGTCCTCTTGGTCATGGAATTACTGATGATTGGGATCCATTGAAAACACATAATGTCTCATTTACTCCGGGATTGTCGAGTTTCGAAGCTGAGACGAAACCAACTCAAAATGGTACGTATTTTAAATTGAAATAGAGAAGCCAGAATTCTTAATTTTTCATATCTAATACTTTTTTTTTAGGTTTGTCTCACTATGAAGGATCGAGTGAAGATCAAGAAGTAGTCCTCGTGAATGGACTCCATCCTGCTATTACCTATACTTTTCGCATTTTCGCTATCAATAATATCGACGCCAGTGCTCCAACTGATCCGGTTGTTGCCAAAACCCAAGAAGAAGGTATTAACTTTTATTTATTTATTTTTAAATAGAGTAAGTATATACGTTTTTAAAAATTTTTTAGCCCCTACGGAACCACCGCAGAATATCAAAGTGAAATCAGCTGGACCTGGAGAGTTGATAGTCAGCTGGCAGGTAAATAATAATCTTCATATTCAATGGTTTTATTTCACTTCGAAATTTTTTATTTTATTTGAAATTTCAATTACATAGCACACTAAATTACAAAATTCTTTTGTTTATTTCTTATATTATGTAATTCCTTTTTATAGGCGCCTCCTAAAGAATCTTGCAACGGAGACTTATTGGGCTACATAGTCACCTGGTCTGAACATTCCTCATCAACATCTGGAGTTAACCAAAGCAAAAGTTTGACTGTTAATGGGTGGGCATCTACTAAAGTTCAATTGACTGGTTTGAGGAATTATACAAAGTACGATATCTCCATCAGAGCCTTTAACAGTATAGCTAGTGGACCCGCAAGTGTTCCTGTTGTTGGAACAACTCAAGAAGGAGGTGAGAATTGATATATGTATTTTCAAAATATGATCCCCGGAAAATATTGTCCATAGTATAAAAAATTAGACAAGGTAAGCATAGTATACTGTAATTCAAAATAAAATGATATATTTTCAGTGCCAGAAGCCCCTCCAACTCAAGTAACTTGCAATCCACTTTCCTCACAAAGTATCAAAGTTTCTTGGCATCCTCCTCCTTCTCATCAGCATGGTGGAGTAATTCAAGGGTATAAGGTTTATTATAGGCCAGTACCTACCGATAACAGTAAGTTCTTTCAATAATAAATTTATATCAATTTCCAATACTCGAAATCATTCCAAAATTTAGTCTTCATCTTAAAATATTTTTTAATCTGACAATCCTATTTTTTGCAGTGGAGATATCGACAGTCGGCGAAGTTAAAAAGACGACAAGCGATGAAACGTACCTGCATACTTTGTACAAATATACGAATTATTCGATTAGAGTCTTAGCTTACACGGGAGCTGGAGATGGAGTTCTTAGTTCTCCAATTTTTTGTGCAACTGATGAAGATGGTAAAATATTGCAATGATTGATTTTAATGATGCATCTTTAAAATAAAGTTATTAAATTTTATTATTTGAATAGTTCCAGGGGCACCGGCTGGAATTAAAGCACTGGCTCTTACAGCAGACAGTATTTTAGTATCTTGGCTGCCACCTTTACAGCCAAATGGTCGAGTTTCACGATACACAGTTTATAGCAGAGAAGCTGGTTCTCCAAGACAAAATACTCATATTATGCATGAAGCACCTTTGTCTGCAACAGATATACTTACAATGGAACTACGAGGATTAAGTGAAAGGTAATATTTATACCAAATAACAAAGAATTGAAAAAGAATTCATGACAAACAATTTTTAAATCGGTTCGATTTGAATTTATGATTTATTGAATTCAAAACTTAAGAGGCTTTGTATTAATTTTTTTTTTTTTTTTTTTAGACAACTCTACGAATTTTGGGTATCAGCAACAACAACTCTTGGGGAGGGCGAAGCAACAACTGTCGTTACACAAACCACAAATACTAAAGGTTGGAAACCTCATATGAAAATTAGAATAAACCATAAATGTCCAATCCATTTAAATAACAATAGTACTTAAAATTTGTTAAAATGTACATTTTGTCTGCAGCACCAGCAAGAGTAGCTTCGTTCTCCCAAGTTTTAAGAAGGCCCGTTAAATCGTCAGTAGTTCTATCTTGTCTAGTTGTTGGAAACCCAACACCTCGTCCAAGCTGGACCTACAAAAAAAATCAAGTTTCTTCCGGAAGACATCATGAAATAACCACGGATGGACATCTAAATATTCATGGTATTTGCGAAAAAACATATGAAAATATTGAATTTAGGGGAATTTAAGTAGTGCATAGAAAATTTAATAATAGAAAATTATTAATAAAAGTTTAATTAGTTGATGACAATGATTCATTGCAGGCCTAGACCAATCTGTTGCTGGAAATTATACATGTTCAGTGAGCAATTTATTCGGAGATGATTCCATAACTTACAGCTTGATTGTTGTGATGCCACCAAGAGCTCCTATTCTTGAATTGCAGTACACAACTACTGATAGTATCAAACTTTGTTGGAATCATCCAGATAATGGCGGTGCTACAATTCAAGGTAGTTTAAAGAAATTCTTATTTATAAATCCTGGATTTTGTTTCTCGCATTTTTTAATAACATTTATTACTGTAAAGAATATTTAAAGGAGCCATATACAGATTCTTTGGAAAGTTGAAAATGGAGAAAATTCTATTGTTCTAGGATACGTGTTGAGCTATAAAAGAGACCAAGGAGGTTGGGAGGAAATAACTTTGTCTCCTGAACATACAGAAATTACTCTTAGTGGATTGAAATGTGGTTCATCCTATCATGCTCATTTAACTGCTTATAATAGAGTTGGTACTGGAGATCCAAGTCCATTAATTAGTGCTACAACAAAAGGAACAGGTACTTAAATATTTCTAAATTATTTTAATTCATACAAAAATTTTTCTTTCAATAATTTAAAACTACCAAATAATTTTGATATGAAAGACTTGAAACTCTAATTTGGTTTTCTATCAGCACCTCTTCTTCCAAGAGAACGAGACATTGTATCAGCAAACGCAACATCTGTTCGTTTAAATTTATCAGCCTGGCCAAATGGAGAATGTCTCATCCACCATTATACTGTCGAATATCGCAGAAGAATAGGAACAGAACCTTGGATTCTAGTAGCAAGCAGAGCCACTGAGAATCTTGGGATAAGAGATTTGAAGCCAGCTTCTTGGTACAGTTTACGTTTGACTGCACATAATGATGCGGGTTCAACTCAAACCCAAATAGAATTCGCTACAACTACTCTCAGTGGAATTAGCATTGGTCCCCCTAACGATTTGATTATGGATGATGATACTGTCAAGGGTATACCTAACTACAAAATTATCTACATCATTGTACCACTTGTTTGTGCAATTGTTTTGATTATTTCTGCTATCATTTTGGGGTACGTCATGCTAAAAAGGAGTGGAAGGTGAATTATAATTTTTAAAGCTTTTTCATATTTAAATATAAATAGAGAACTTACAAGGGAAGTATTATTGTTCCAGATCTAGTTATTTGGGAGACATGCTGCCAGGTCAACAGCAGCCACCTGGATTGGGATTGAATCAAGGTCATCAACAGCATCATCATCATTTGTCAAACTGTATGTCAACAGTCCAACTTAAATCAACTGCTGAAAGAGACAATAGAAGAAATCATCAAGTTTATACAAGTTCGCCAGTCAAGCAAGATAATCACAAAGCGAATGATCATGGATCAGGTACAATCTATTTTTTTTTCACAACAAATATAAGTCAATTCTTCGCGTATTTTAAAATGACGATATTCAATTTGATTGGTAATTAATGAACCATCTAACTTTTTATTATTGATATCTCAGAGATGTACGAGATCAGTCCCTATGCGACCTTCAGCGTTCCTGGAAGGGACAACCGATCAGTGACGACTGCAACTTTGGACTACACAATGCAGTTCAAGACTTTTGGTCATCTGGAAAACGAAGACATCAACGCGATCGATTACGAACGATCGAGTGTGGATTTTGAAAGGTATTTCCTCGTTATACAATTCTTTTAAAGTAGTTTGACTGAGCACTCGTCAACGACATATTCCTCAACCTGTTCTGCACTGAATATCACTTCCCTTATATTCCCTGATCTACTTTTCTCTTCCTCGTTCTCTTGTTCTCTTACGTGCAGGTCTAAAACGCCGAGGTGGCACAAGCAAAGGTATTTTCCCAGCATAGCAGAAGCTGAGAGTAAACTTCGTTCCAGTCGACAAGGGTCTGGAAGCGACACTTCCGGCAGTCCGTGTGGCGAGTGTGCTGGACCTAGTTACAGGGTACCCGTAAAACCTTGCAGAGGTAGAGTGTTTTTTTTCTTTTTATTTTACTTAATTAATATTGGCGCTAGAGAAGTGCTTTTATGTTTTTCAAAAAATGATGATATCAAAGTATCTTCGTAGCTAAATATATCTAGTTTCACGATTAAATTATTTTTTACTTCAGGGTTTCTGATTGTGACAAAGAATTTTTTGTTTTTATTTTAGACATATTTTCTCGTGGCGTGGAGTCTAGTACGGAGTCTAACAACGAATGTTCTCCGTCACTAGCAAGAAGACGCAATCATAGACAATCGAGCAGGTCTACTCGCAGGTAGCCAAGGTTGGGATTCCACTTAGCACTCACAATCCCATTATCGATCTCATTGTCAAGCCTCAAATAGTGTTTAACTCCTTTTCGAATAGAATTTTTTCATTATCTAACACGAGTTTTTCTCTTTTTTAAATATATGGTAAAACCTAAATCTTCTATTTGAAAACCAAAAAACAGAAAACTAAAGAGGATTTAAACACTCCTCTGTTTCGACTCATTTACCAGAGTATCAATAAGGAAATCTGTGTGACTTGAATTTGCTTTTCAATAAATGAACGAATGAATGAGTGAATGAATGTTTTTTAGTTTTTTAATTTAAATATTGAATTTGCAAAATTCGCAGGATTTAAGGCTGTTGGAGCATTTTCAAAAAACTAAAAATTGATGTAGATCACTCTAATATGTCATATCATTTCGAAATTCATAGATTTTTAGCTCTAAAAATACACTGTTTGAAGTGTCGTTTGGCCAGAGTGGGTTTTTTTGACGGCACGATCACCGCTAATTCCTTATTTTTTTGAAAAAAAAAATGAATTTATCACTTTCACTTGGAAACCCGAAGCACTTACGAAAATCGCGTAAAAATACGTGAGAAAACACTAGAGGTTGGGTTGGGTCGCATCTCTGATCTGCTCCAAGTAAGTATTCCGCGCACGTACTCTTGTTCTCTGCCTCATGTCAAAAAATGTCCGCCGTCTCCCACGATTCTATTCC
>JAUESH010000044.1:7292332-7319031 GCA_032275165.1 Synergus magnus | reverse complement strand
CACCGTGAAAGGGCATTTTTTAAATTTTGGTGTGAGAGTTAAATTTAGAGTCATTAGCAGTTATAAAAAGTAATGTTTTATAAAAAGTAATGTTGCGGCTAGTATTATATAATAAAACATCTTTAATCGCAAAAAGCATATATTTTTTTATCTAAGATGATTTATATGTGCATAAATACTAGTCAAATTGTTCATTTTATATTTAAACACTAATGAATCCAAATTTATGTCCCAAAATATATAAAAAAATTCAAGATATAAAAGCATTCTTTTAATTTTTAATAAAAATCTAATCTTCCCTTTTAAAGTAATTTTTTGGTTTATTTTCAACTTGCTAATCGACTTCGAATTTTTTGTGGCAAATAATAAAGGGGCAAATTAGGTAGGCCCCTGCGAGGACCCAACTGGGCTTTTCCAGTGTAGACTTAGAAATTTTTTGAAAACAACAAAAGGGGCAGCCATTGTAGGTCCCAGCAAGGGCCCAACTGGGCGTATTATAGAGGCACGCCTTTGCGGGGCCTCTAAAGGGCCAACATTTAAAAATGTCTGAGCTGGGCAATTTCCATACGGGATAGTTAGAAAAAGCAGACTATTTTTTCAAAATATGTGAAGCTTGTAAAAAGTTCTGAGATTGTAAAAATACAGGACTGCCTTCTAATTAAAATAATTCATTTTGTAAATATGATACAGAAATTTGCTTGATTAAAAACGTAAATTTCTCTTTATATAGGGTGAAATTCAAAAAAATTAATTTAGAGAGCATCAAAAAAATTCAAAGACGAAGATATATCTTACGAGTACCCTATATGTGAACAAAGAAGTTTTTATGGTACCGGGTCATGAAACGTAGGTCTGGAAAGTAACGACCGAGACTTGTGATATTGCGAGATGTCAGATAATGTTTCAGAGGGAAGATTATTGTGTTCGCAATGAACGAAATATATAGATATATATATATAGGTATATATATATATATATATATATAAAGGTGTTACAAAAAAAGTGCCACCGAAAGAAGGGGCAGAAAAGGCTCATCATGCCAGGACGGCTTTCATAAACCTTTATGGAAAATCGATCGACTATCGTTCGAGCATCAAACTCTGGCAAAGAGGATAAGGAGAGCTTGAGAGAGAAGCGAAAGGAAAAAAGGAAAAAAATCACGAGAGGGTGTCAGAGAAAAAACGGGGTGCAGACAGAATTGCCTTATCTGCATAGCGTGACTTCAAGTAAAATACGACATTCTAACTAACATGAATTTAATGTCAACATGCAGTTACAATTATAAATTCATTTCAAGAAAAGCACGCTTTAAATAGAAGAGAAAAATAATTTTATTTTATTCAAAATGAAATTTTTTTAAATATACTTTCTTCTGGACTTTCATTGAAGTAAACATTTATCGAATTCATTATGCAGCGACTCGTTAATTAGATTATAGATTCATCAGATGCTTTTACTAATTACTTAGACTGAGGGTCCTTTTTATCACAAATCTGTTTTATACAATGTTTTTATCTCATTCTGAAATTCCTGACACATTCTAGCCTTGGGGAATAAAGCGTATAAATCCGATAGAATATACTGAAGCCGGGGTTTTCTTTATCAAATAAAACTATGTATGCTGTCAGTCACTCAGACAGATATTTATCAAAAAGAAAGGTGTTAGATTTTGAGGATTGTTTTGTTCTAAGTGCAAATATTTCTCAAATCAAAAGAGAGATTTATATTATTATATACCTACATAATTATAATGATATGTTTAAGCAGTTTGATATGTTACATATTTTTTATACTTTGTAGTTCAAATTACAAGAATGATATATTAACTCGCAACTCTAGATCTTTCTCCATTAATATCGTAATAAATCAAAAGAGGTTCTGAAGTATTATTTACGAGTTCGTTTCCTAGAATATTGGACCGGTCTTTCAACTTTGAGAACCACAATCCGGTTAGCATCCATGAGAGAGATCTGCAGATCTTTAAAAAGACTTGATTAAATGCAGCAATCAAGGTTTCCTGAAATTGCGCAAATGAAATTTAAGGATTTTATTCGCTCGAATGAATGAATGCTTTAAAGATTAATATATTCGGATATATGTATAATTATAGAAGAGTTGGTTGCTCTCGAATCTTCATAATACATATTAAAATTCCTGAAATGGGCAGTAAAATAAATCACCTCAAAACTAATTTCTGATTTATAAATATGTTGATGTATGTTATTTTAATTGTATTTCATTTTTAAAACTTCTTAACGAACGAAGAATATAATTTATATTTTATGTATTTATTGGAACACCCTAATAAATGTCTTAAATAGTTTTTTTGTTTTTAAATAATTTTCTTCCATTTTTTGCAGGAGTGAAGAGTCGTATAACATTTACACGGGATCGATGCCTTGGTTGAGGATACCCTTTTCTCAAGAAGAAAGAAGGCAAAAATTAGCAAGGGCTCTGGATGTTCAAGCAATTCCCACGTTAGTGATCCTCGACCCTCGAGATAACATAATCACCCTTGAAGGTCGAGCAGAACTCTTGGAGGATCCTGAGGGCTTGGTAATATAATTTCCCTAAAACAAATTTTATTAAAACTTTCATCACTCTTTTTTATATTAGCAAATTACATACGTGTGATAAATAACTGAGAAAACAATTCAATTTAGCATATCAATCTTATTTATCTTTACTAATCGTGAAGATTCATTTAAATTAAAAGTATATGGGGCTTTCCATGCTGAAACTTTTTTATCTTTTTCTACCCTATCGAAAACATTTTTTAGAATTTTTTCAAATTTTTTTACCTAACCCAAAAAAACTTATGGGTTTTTCAAAAAAATGGCTTTTTTTTCAAATGGCGGTAACTTTTTCAAAAATTGACTTATCGGGACGTTTTTTTTTCAAAATTTTTGTTTTTAAATGCACTTTTCAGACAAAAATGTATAAAAATTATACAGATCTATCTTCAACGTTTTTTTTTTTAATTTTCGGAAAAAACGGAAATTTCTAGATGATTGTCTGTTTTAATTTTTGTTTTCTTTTTTTCATAAAAAACTTTGATATTTGCCGCAAATTCTCTGAAATTTTCAGAGTGGGATTTTTTCGTTTTCTATTTAACTTCTTCAATCGAAAAAAAATTTTTTTAACAGCCTATTTTTCATAACACTACTCTGAACATTTTTTAGAATGTACAGAGAAACTTAACGTTTGGAAAAAAAAAAAAAATAATAATTAAAAGTGGTAGTTATCGGAAAAATCTCAATTTTTTTCGAAGTCAGAAAAAAAAATATAAGATAGCCCTGAATAATTTTTTTGTATTTTTTTCAAAAACTACATTTAAAAACAAAGAAAATAAAAAAAAAGAGTTATGATTTGGCCTATTTCTGACTAAACCATAAGCTTTTAAAAATTTTGAAGCAGTTAATTTGGGATGATAATCGTTTGAATTTTTTTTTTAATACGTCGCTTTTTTTTTTTGTTTACATACCCAAAAAACATAGTTTATTAAATAATTTTATGCACAGTAGATATAAATACAATGTAACTTTATTTCTTTAAACGTTTAAATATTTTATTCTAAAAAATTTTCAGAGTAGTGTTATGAAAAATAAGCGGGGTTACAAAATTTTTTTTATCAATTGCGGCAAATGTCAAAGTTTTTTATGAAAAAAAAAGAAAAAAAAATTAAAAACGACAATCATAAAATTACGGCCATTTAAAAGAGAAAAAAGCCATTTTTTTGTAAACCCATAACTTTTTTTGGGTTAGGTAAAAAAATTTGAAAAAATTCTGAAAAATGTTTTCGACAGGGTAGAAAAAGATAAAAAAAGTTTCAGCCAAATCGAAAGGGATCGGGGTCAAAAGTGATTTGGCATGGAATGCCCCATATATAAGTGTCTCATTTTTTTTTCATCCTTGAATTATAATTATCACGATTAGAGAATTCTACCATATTTTATCGTTTCTGTCATCTGTATGGGTTCACATTTCCCTTAGCTGTAATTAATTAAGTTAATTGAAAGATGCAAGAAAAGATTATTTATTAAAATCGAATTTAATTTCAGAATTTTCCATGGACGAGTCGCCTCGTGAATATTTTAACAGAAAAATACGCAACTTCCTTGCATGATGCACCAGCTATTATTCTCTTCGTTGGTAAGTTGAATAAAATATAACAATTTAAAGATTTTTTTAGGTAATTTAAGACACAGTTCTTATTTTTTTAATCTTAATTTTTCAGAGGGCGAAGACTGTGAAATTCAATTTGGAGAGACTGTTTTACTGCCAGCCGCTGATGCTTACAGGAGAGATAGACCAGATTATGATCCAAATTTCGATGATCTTGATGATATGCTTCAATTTTATATCGCACTCGACGTAAGCTTTTATAAAAGAATTTTTTAAAAGTGTCTAAATTGTAATACAAAGTTAAGCAACGCTTGGCTCGTTTATATTCGGATGGAAGCCGTCACCCTAGAACGAGTGTATTTGTCAAATAAGATAAATATGTTAAATTCCGTCAATCAAAAACCAAATTATAATTGGTGTAAATATTTTTTTTTCAATTTATGATAATCAATTAGATAATCGTTAACAGAAGGTTTCTGGAAAATCTTAATTCTTTGCATCTGGAATCGGAATTGCGGTTTCATCATTATCGGAAATCCTCGAATACAGGGACAATATTAATGCTCCCTCTTAATTGACTCAACCATTAATAGTAACGACACATCTGTAATTGATAAATTCCTCGAGAGCTTCCAATTACTGAAATGTTGATTGTTTCCATCGATTAGGCTGAGTTAATTAAACCATTCCGAAATTACATTACTCTACTTAAATCGTGTTAACTTCTTATAATTAGAGTAAATATTTATTTAATTGCAATTGATGATTTAGTAAAAAATATATTTTATAGAAAAATCCTATTTTTTTTTCACAATCTACTTTTAGACTTACGGTAATTTTTTTACAAATACTCATTAATCGTTTTCCATTTTTTAAATTAATTTTTTATTTGAAGAGATTCATTTGTTTTAAATTTAGTAATTGAAAATTTCTTTTTTAGTGCGAGACTTCTGACATTCTTCGGGAGTTTGTCGGCCTGGACGACGCAGTCCCGCTTCTCACGGCAATCGACATTCCCAGAGGAGTCTATGCCGTCATGGAAGACGGAGCTGAAATCACGGTCGATTCCGTCCAGCAATTTGTGGATCGATATCGCAATAATAAACTTCCCACGAATAAAATCGCTGCAGTACACAAATCGACTCGACCGGAGAAAAGAAACTAGTCGAGATGAAACAAAATCAATTTTCCATAAGTTCTTTCCTGGAACTCGAAAATGTGATGAAAACCTCTACGTGTGATGTAAAACGTGTATAAAATTTTTTATAAGTAATCCCCTAGGGCGCAGAATTATGTAACATATAGATGAAGTAGTGGTGATATTTAATAAATTAATGTTGAGTAGATTTGTCAGATAAAAGTGATCTTTTATACCTCCGACCCAAAGATTAAAATAAAAAATAAAATTTAATGCAAAATTAAAATTAGCATCACATAAAATAATCGCGCTTATTTACGATAGGAAGGTTTATCAGCAATCGCTATGGAGACAATTTCATTATTATTTGCCTATTTACGTGTCAATGTACTTCTTATCGTTCAACAAATGTATGTCACGGGGTATAAAAATATCATCGTCGAAGCAATCATATATATAGAATTAAGTTTTATATTCAATAGAACTAGTTCCTGTTCTACTCAGCAGAATCTGCGATTCATTTTCACAATTTGTCCGATGTAGGACTTGAGGTCATAAATTCAGAAAAGTAGTATAAGTTTTGTAGATTTCTTACCCACTTTGCAAATTTACATATCAAATTAAAATTTTTAAATAAAGCTCACCTTTAAATAAAATATAAGGCAGTGGCATGGTTGACCAAAAACCCGCATTTTTCAGGCCTCTGAACATAATGTAAACAAGGGCAAATCCTTCATTAGAAAACATACTATTTTATATAAACTGTATGTACACAAATTAAGATTTTTATTTATATACTAGCAATAAAGTTACTAACCTTGAAATTTTTGTTCCATCCTTGAAAGAAGTACTAGAAATATAAAAAATTGTACAGTATATACAATTATACATTTTAGAAAAATCCTCACTTTTTTATAAATTCGAAAACGAATATGTAAGAGTTATTTTGTTTTAAATTTCGATTTTTTGGGTTACCCTACTTTCCTGCTTAAGATCTTGCCTAAAATTAACATGAGCATTTCCGGTTATACATATAAGTTAATGAAAAAATATTTATACGAGATGCTTTGAATTATAAATGCTTACTTTTAAATAAACGCGGAAAACTCTCACCATTTTGTGATTGGCGACACTGCCAATTTGAATTCTGGTCCTAATAACACCAAAGATATCTTTGATAATACGAGTCAAGAAAAATGAGAAACTGGTTAAATAACTGTCAAGAATAATGATTTATTTTGAGTAGAATCTTATGAATTGTATAAATAATGCTGGCAAATGCTGCATTTAAAAAAACGAGGGAAACGCGACCATTTTGGAATTGGCAACATTGGTAATTTGAATTTTCTATTTTAATTGTTCTAAAGTTTGTTTATATCTAAAAAATGTTATTTTAGTATTAAATAAAAACTCTTTTAATTAATTATAATTATAAAACTGATATTTTTTTTTTATTTCACTTCTTTTTTTAGGTTTTCTGGTATAGTTTCCAGCACAAGTGTCGAAGATGGTTGTCTAACCTCAAAATTATACAGTATGTAGAATCCACGGAGGAATAGAATCCGTGGTAGAATCTTTTCTATAAACACGTCTGATATATTTCAATTAAAATAGGTTCAATTTTTTAATTCAAATATGTCACATGATTAGCGCCATTACAAACCTAAAGGTAAGTTTATATTTGTATTTTGACAGCTACCAGTAGATGATTATAAACTTGCCTTAATCATTCCAATATGGCGACAAGCATGTCAGATGTCAGTTGTCAAATGTCAGCAATGTCAGTGTAAAACGTGTAAAAAGACATGACAGATCACGTGACATTGTAATATTATTGAGGAAAGATTATTCTAGTAAAAACTAAGTGATTAACTCCAGCAGAAAAATATCCTAATTAAGACAGGTAATCAGGAAGATGAAATAAAAGCCATGAACTTTTTGTTCCGTGGGGTACAAAAACTTTTGTGCGAGTGACATTATACCATGGCTTCAGAGGATGACATAAGCTGGTATCACGAAAACCTCTCTCGAGAAGATGCTGAGAATTTACTAAAAAATGGTATAATAAATTAAGTTTAAAAGTATTTTAAGTTCAGACTTTATGAGGACTTAAAAATTGATTGAAAATCCTTTTGATCAAAGCTTTGTTTCCATTTGGAAGGGGAGTACGAGTTTTTCTTTGTTACTTATTCAACGAGAATGATTTTAAATTTACAAATTATTATAGGGGGAGAAGTCCTCTCAAATTATCCTTAGATCCTATTTTAAAGGGATTTAGAATATATTTTTATTCTTTGTACTCCGTTTTATAAATATGTTTTCATATTTTTGAGGTTATATTTTTTCAAGAACAATAACATTTGTAAATTATTGAAGACAACATACTTTTTTGACGTGTCTAACGTGTCTCAAAGGTTAAATATGTGGCTTTTGTAAAGTATATATAATATAACAAATATTTATGATTCCTTAGACATGAATCGAATTTAATCAATATGTCATTTTTGAAAATTCTTATACAAAATTCTGCATTTGGCGTACAGAAATTATTGCAACTATATAAATATGTTAATAAGGATATATTAATAAACAACAATACTGTTGTTTAGGGTTTTTTGGAGAATTTAGACCTCCAAATTATTCTGCTTTGAAGTTTGAGTATAAATGTTTTCTGCAGGTAGAAATTTAGCTATGATTAATTTTTCTTTTGTAGATGAACGTGGAAACGGAACATTTTTAGTCAGAGAAAGTAGTTCTTCGTCAGGAGATTATGTTTTATCTGTACTCCATGAAGGAGAAGTAATACACTACCAGATTAGAAAGCATGGAGAAGATGCCTTCTTTTCAATAGGTAAAGGTATAATCGTCTCGATATCCTACTCAAAATATTAATCGTTATCCAAAGTAGCTTTGTCCTTAATTCTATTTTACTTTATAAGTAATATATTCATCCAATTAAACTTTTTATTTAATTGGCAACATTTCTATGAAATTATTTTTTTTTTTTTGCAGGTGATGAAACTACTATTCACGGATTGGATACTCTCATAGAATATTATCAGGAAGATAATCATGGGCTAGAAATTAAATTGAAGGCCCCGATAAAAGGTGTCCCTCCACCTCACGATGCGAGGAGACACGGTCGAACAAATTTATTACACAGAGCGACAATTCAAGTATGAATTTAATCAGTTCCGTATTTCAGTTGTTTTTATAATTTTTTATAATGTTGCTAAATATCCGTAATAAAATTAAATTAAATTTTATTAATTTAAATTAATTATTTCTACAGCAAAACTACACAATCGTCTCTGAATTGTTGAAATGTGGATACAGGAGTTTGGAGGCAAAAAACCAACTCGGACAAACTGCTGTTCATTTGGCAGCAAAGGAAGGAGCAGACGAAATTCTGAAAAAGCTCATTCAGAGTAAAGCGAGTGTCAACTGCCGAGATTCGGCTGGTTATACTCCCCTTCATGTAAGTTTTCTAAATAGGTATCTACTACATATTCAAAAAAATTTTAATCATATTATGAGTAATCAATAAATAGAGAAATGATTTTCTTGTTTCAAAGCTGCTTTTTAGTGAAAATTTGAACAGGTAAAGAAAATCCTGACGCCTAAAAATTAAATCTTCGATGAATTTAATCTTTGAAAAAAGATTTAATGGTGATAATTGTATTTTTCAGTATGCCTGTCAAAGCAATTTACCAAACACTGTGAGAATCCTCATTTTGGGAGGAGCAAATGTTCAAGCGCGTCATACAGAAACTGGTAAAATATTTCGATACATTCTAATTGTTGAACAAACACAAAATTTATAGTAAAGAATGTTATTTAAAAAACTATTATTAGTTTATTGTAGATACTCAATTATAATTCTCTTTTTATTTCAGGCATGGTTCCCTTGCACGAAGCTGCAAGTAGAGGACATAAAGAAGTAATTGAAGTTCTTCTTTCCTTAAACGCACCAGTAAATCCAAGAACTTTAGCAGACGACGTTCCTGCCGATCTTGCTAAACGAAACGGCCATTCAGAATGTGAAAAATTTTTAAGTAAGAAATAAAAAATTACAGTAACTATTTTTTTTATTTTTCAAATTAGATCTAATCATTTAATCGATTTTGTTTTGTTTATAATGGATTCATCGACTTTTTGTAGGAAACTATCAGCCACCTCCTCCAAAAGAAAAACTGAGTGATTGGTATCATGGAACTTTGGATAGAGGAGAAGCGATTCGCCTTTTGCATGAACGTGGGAGTGTCGACGGTTCGTTTTTAGTCCGATTGAGTTACAGACACGGTGGAATGTACGTTCTCTCTGTCATGCATCATAAGCAGGCATATCATTTCCAAATACAGAAAAAGGTACAGATCAAAATTCGCAAAACTCTCTTTAAAAACAGACAAGGTTGATAATTATTTTCTTTTCAGGGATTACTTTTGTTTATTGACAATGGACCTTATCTTTCATCTTTGGAACACGTTGTGGAGTATTATCGTAGCATACCAGATGGACTTCCGTGTCCTTTACTTCACCCAATTCAACCTGGGCCAAAACCACCAATTCCTGAAATGCCGCCTTCAATTTTCAATGGGGTTGGTATCCAAAAGATTTTAAATTAAAAGTTAGGTTTAAATGTAGATAAATGCTACATCTTTTATCATTTTTTTATTTTTCAGAGTACTCTTAGAAAGAAAAAGGAGGCAAGTGGAAGAAAAGGACTTTCAGATTCTGTTATGAGTCAGACTTTACCAACTCGTAGTCAACACACTAGTAGTTCTCTTCAATCAACCGACTCTGGTAATGAAAATATTCCACAAATGGCAGTTTCCACATTGCCTAGACGATCTTCGTTAGGGACAATTGCAGCAAAAACTGAAGCTGCGACTAATTATAAAGGTTTTTATCTTTTTAATCCTAATGAGAAAAATTTACTTATTTATCATGACATTTGTGTATGTTATCATCGTTTTATTTTTCAATCAACATATACTTTATAAAGTAATTATTAATTAAACGATATAAAAAGTATGTTTACAATCTTTCAATTTGCGTCATTCATTCCGTATTTTTCCAATCCAAAATAGAATTTAATGGAAAATTAATTGAATCTTATATCTTCATTAAATTAAATTTTATCATACAATTTTGTAATGATTTCAGGTTTCATTCCGGTTGACAAACTTGTCTTGGGAGAAGTTTTGGGCGAGGGAGAATTTGGTGCCGTTTATGAAGGCGTCTATAAATCTTCTCCTGAAGTCAATGAACCCGTTGCAATTAAAACTCTCCGTGATTCCTATAACAATGCAACCCGAGAGGAATTTTTAAGAGAGGCACGTCTGATGTTGACTCTCGAACATCATTGCATCGTCAAACTAATTGGTTTCTCTGAAGGCCCACCTTTATTAATGGTAAAAAACACCTTTCAATCACATAAATAAATGAACATGATAATAATTCCAATAAATAATTATAATTCTTATTTTAATTTTTAAATCAGGTTCAGGAATTAGTTTCTTTGGGATCAATGCTCGCATATCTGCTCGAATTTCCGGACAGAGTTAGTCCTCAATATGAACTGAAATTATGGGCCTCGCAAATTGCTTGCGGTATAAATATCTTACTAAATACATGTTATTCTTATTCTTAATTCCACAATATCTAATTTTGAATTGAATCTTCCAGGTATGAATTATTTAGATAAAATGCGACTCGTTCACAGAGACTTGGCAGCTAGGAACATTTTATTGGCTTCTCGAAATCAAGCCAAAATCAGCGATTTTGGATTGTCGAGAACTTTCGGCTCAAATGATTATTATAAAGCAACCGCTGGCGGAAAATGGCCAATTAAATGGTACTTAATTAACTTTATTCGTTTTTTAATAACTATTTATTGCATTTTCTGTATTGATTTGACTTTTATTCTGGATTTTATTTTATCATTTAGGTACGCCCCCGAATCTTATAATTTCGGTAATTTTACACACGCAAGTGACGTTTGGAGTTATGGAGTAACTTTATGGGAAATGTTCTCCTATGGAGAACAACCTTATGGAGATCGACGTGGTGTTGACGTAAGTTTATATACTGTAAAGAATAAAAAATTAAGTTTAAAAATTAAATAAAAAAAGTAAAGAATTGACTGATTAATTCACCCAAATTTTCGGACCAGGTTATCCAATTAGTAGAAAAAGGTGAGCGACTCCAAAAGCCAGAAAAGTGTCCTGCCGATGTTTACAAAATAATGCAGCAGTGTTGGTCCTATGAGCCCGAATTACGTCCAACATTTAAGGATCTTCTGGAAATTTTCAGCAGCGATCCGGACTATGCGAACATCAAAGAACTTGTCGCAGAAGTCGATATAAGTTGATGATTGGAGATTATGATGGTAATTTATGACTGGTAAAAATCGAAAGTGAACTATGTTTTATTTTCTTAATCAAGAAGCCATTTATTCATTAATTTTTTATTTTATTTAAACTTTTGGTAGACAGTCCTATCGATCTGTTATTAAAAATCTAGACTTTTGTTCGTTTTTTTCCCGATTGCGATTTCTACTTAGGATAGAAACTTAATTGTACTCGTTTTTATTAGTGGAATACATAGTGAAAAATCGGACCTTGTGCATTTTTATAAATCGACTGAAGAGCTTTTATCATTTATAATCACCAAAAATGAAAACTTCTGGCTACATTTTGTAAAAGTTTATATTTAATTCACGTCCAAGTTTTGTGACTATAACTAAAAGGCGACTGATTTTATATCATTGATGTAAATCTATTTTAAAATATTGTTAAAAACATAGATTTTTATATAAATTTATATGCTAGTGCCAATAAAGTAGTGCCATTGTTTTAACAAAGTCTGAGAGAGTTCTTCTTGAATCTGAAATTTTATCTACATATTAATAGAAAAATATTTATCGGAATGGTGTTTTTTGATTGTGAATTAGAATAAGTGTATTTAATTCTTGAAATAATAGGAAAATGATGGGAAAAGTAGCAGACGTGATTGAAAAATGCAATTGCAAATTTATTATCAATATCCTGTTGTACAAGGTGTTGCGAATGTACAAACTGAATTTGCAGGAATGACACTATCGAATAACAAAACGCAATCGCTCCGAAATTAAAATACAATTCATCCTTTAACACATACCTCGATGAATACACTTTTATAGTCATTTGTAATTGTTTGTTTTGGATAAAATTGTTGTAAACGGCTCTATAACCAACAGCGATAAATCTATTCGTTGATAGAAAAGTTTCCGAAGTTCTGACATTACATCCTCGATAATAGCAAAATTCTACAACGATACCCGATTTTCTGGCAGAAGAAGAATAATAACATAACATAAAATAAAAAGTATGATAGAGTAATTATAAATTTTGCGTCACTGATTTGCGGAATGCACGATACAAAAATTCAACGCTAATCGATTCTACGTTTCACTGGCTAGTGAAGAAAGAACAAAAAATTTGCTTCTTTCAAATGTGCAACCATTCTCGCGATACCTTGTGCATGCGATAAAAATTTTGGCACGAGACCTAGTGCATATAACTGAAACGTAAATCGCAACGAAGCGCGTGGTATGGAAATTGCAAAGGCAAAATCGAACAGTGATGCGTGCGAAAGATGTTACTACATTACGCGATCTTATTTACAAATTATACAGAGAATTTAACAAGGTGGGAGTTACGCTCCATGCCAAGCCAATATTCTTTTGCAAAATAATTTGCTCAACGCAGCCTTT
Source organism: Synergus magnus (assembly GCA_032275165.1). Classification (NCBI taxonomy): domain Eukaryota; kingdom Metazoa; phylum Arthropoda; class Insecta; order Hymenoptera; family Cynipidae; genus Synergus; species Synergus magnus. The sequence goes on along the minus strand of JAUESH010000044.1, from coordinate 7,306,012 downwards.
CGCCTCTAGACAAACTTCTGAAAAACTCGCTACACATTTTCCCTTTTTTTTATTATTTTGATTTGATTTTTTTTAAAGTTACTTCTTTTTTGCCTTCAGTTTCTTTAAAACGCATCGAATTTTTCAGAAGCTGTAGTAATAAAAGATTAGAGCAGAAGTCGACTATCATAAATACAATCGTATAACGTATAGAAATAAAAAATAAATAATCGTGGATCCTAACTCTATGTACAAACCGTCGATCCTAATTACCGAACCAGCCGGAGAGCGATCGATCGAAAACGGGGAAAATGCTTAATTTATCCTTCCCTATATAGCCGAAATTTGATCCAAACACCATACTCGAGTATTTCGACCGACCGCATCGACTCAGACATCCTTTTCTCAATAATAGCGACATTTCTTATAGTATAATCTCTTTATTCGATTAACCGAGCGCTGAAATGTAAGGGAATGTTCAAGTTAACGCCTCAATGCGACGCAATAAAAATTTTTGAAAGTAACTAACAATGTAGGAAAACAAATGACTAGTAAAGTTACATTTCGAAAGTGAAAGTAATTTTAGAGCTCCAGGCTCTTAAGCGCTCGGTTTCACGAAAATACAAATTTGATAGATTGAATTTTGGAAATACTATTTTAATAAAACTTGATACACTGAGTGACTTTTAAAGTCTTATCATAAATGTGTATCATAAATATCATATCATTATATAAATGTCTGCGACATTTCAATTCAATATTAAAAATTGTTTTCAATTTGAAATTCAATTATAACATTTTAAACGAAAAGACTCAATTTTTGACGCTTTATTTAAAATGCTCAGAATGAACAATTCTTACCAATTTACCATTACCAATTTTAAATAGAAAAATGTGTCCGTCTGGCAGGCTTGTATTAACAATAATTAAACCAAAGAATTAATTTCAAGGTTTTCCCAGAAACTTGAAAACATAAATCGTTAAAAAACTTGTATCAAAAGTGTAGAATTAAACTATAATTTTACTTCTAATATTCTAAATGTCTGCGCATCAAGGATCCTAACTTGCAATCCTCGATTGAAAATTGAATATTGAATTGGAGTTTGTGCTCGGTCCTAGTCCTGGGAAATGGTATTCCTTGCAGCATGGAAAATAGACTGGACCAGGGGATGGTAGAAGGTATAAGAAAAAAGGATGAGAAAGTCGAAGATGAAGTAAAGAAGGATCGAAAGGGAGGATTTATGGTATCAGACTTGTCCTCCAACATCTGCCTGGTATCGGAGGGTGAGATATTCAGCGGCTTCGGTCATTCGGGCGATGCTTCGATGAAGGCCTCGAAGGTGTCGTCTGAAGTTCTCTGCAGCGAGATTAGCTAATCGATCACTGGGTTCCTCAGATTCTAGGCCAGAGTCGTTTTCGATTCCAGCGTCCGATTCTGAGTCCGAAGAGCTGGAGACAATCGAAGAAGCTGACTGAACGCTTTGCATGGAAGTCGTACTGGGACAACGAGCATGTCCGAGACGAACGCTGCCGGTATCTGATTGAGTCTGGCTTTTGATTCGTTGACTCTCCTCGCGCTCAAGGTCCATTTGGGTTTCCTGAGGGGATTCCTGGGACCAGAGAAGCTCGACCTTCATTTTGTTAACGATGTTATATAGGCGATAGAGATCGGTGTTCGCCATCGTGTCCTTTATGGTCGTTCCACACTTGCCCTTTTGGAGAATAGTGTCCGATGTATCGCCCACAGCCAAGTCTAGAAGACGACTAGGAACCAGGATTGTGTCTTCCATTTCGTTCACCGTCCTGACGAACTTCTCCATGCTGTTCAGTATGCTCGCATTGCTGAACTCTGGCTCCTCGTGCCTTGCGATTTTTCGCAGGCTGGTTCTGAAACAGAAAACGAATAATTTGTTAATATTTAATCATTTTGGATATTGCTTCTATTTTTCAAGTTTTAATTTATAATAGACCCAACTGCTAAATGTTAAATACTAATGCTCTATGACCTAAATTCCACACCTCGACTCTTATGCAATATAATATATGCCTCATTACCCATTAAACTTTTTTTGCTTCACTTTTTACGCCAAGCTTCATTTAGCACTTTTTGCTAAATCTAAACTTTCCGATTAAGGAACTTATGTAAATCAAAATTCAAACGTGAAAGAAAATTTGGAATCACCATAAGAAAATTTTAATTCATACATTTTATCAGTTGTTTTATTTTAATTGCAAATTAAGTTTAATTCGTGAAAACGCAATTTAGAAACGATTTATGACTTCGAGAATTTGCATAGGTAATAGCAAAAAAAACCGTAAATTTTTTAAACATGTTTTAACCGCAATCGATAATTATAATCATAGACACAATTTGTCTAGTGTGACATCCTGGTTGATTTAAGAACTGCGTCACCAAATTATCATTGAAAAGTACCTTGTTCAAATACTATTAAATGCACACAAAATTTATTTCGCAATTGAGAAAAATTGATAAATAATATGTATTTGATATCAATAAATAAAATTATAAAATTAAATAAATATTTCCATTTACCGCAATACGAATTCCGGATTAAGTGCATTTGACGTCAATCAATGGGTAATTTACGTTCACTATGTATCGTGGGAAAATTTACGTCACGGAGAAAAACCGGAATCAAGAAAACTTGAACTATTCATTGAAATGGACATAATTTTATTGCGTATTATAAGTTTCAAACCGACATTTCCCGAACAATCCAGTGCAAAAAATGAGAAAAAATGCAGTTTAATTCTAAAGTGAGCCCAGGGTTGCAAAAATGGTTAATTATCCTTTTTCAATTACTAATTACATAAAAGAAATTGTAATTGTCCTCAAAATAATTAATAATTACAAAAGAAAAATGGAAATTACATTCAAAATAATTAATACTTACACAAGAAAATTGTAATTATATACTAAATATAATTTAAAAATAGTTAATTATATTTAAATTAATTTTGAATATAATTACAATTATATTTTGTAATTATTAATTATTTTGAGTATAATAAAAATTTCTTTTATAATTATAAATTATTTTGATTATAATTAGAATTTTTCTATGTTTTTAATTACTCTAGTAATGTAATTACAAATGTAATTAATTAGTTTCAACCCCGAGAGAGCCTTAGGAAAGATATACTTTCAAAATGTTTTATATCAAACTATTTTATCATTCTAATCTTAATTATCGACGAGTCTAAAATTCCTAACGTTAACGAATAACGAAAAATAATTTTTTTTCAGACGTACAAAAGCTATTTTATGGCAGAAAATACTTGCGTACAACCCAAAGAACTGCCTAAAGTAGTTTCAACCCCTCAGCGCATGTGAAACTTACCCCAGCCACCCCTAAACATTTTAAAAATTCAAAAAATCATCCTAGTTTAAAAATACGACAGGTTTTTGCTGATAATGTTTTTAATTGTTGTCAAAAGGGCACACAAAAAGTTTCAACCCCTCAGCGCATGTGGAACTCATCCCAGCCACCCTTAAATAATTAAAAAATTCAGTAAAATCACCCTAATTAAAAAATGCCCCAGGTTTTTGGTGATAATGTTTTTAATTGATGCCAGAAGGGCACACAAAAAGTTCCATCCCTATATCTCATGTGGAACTCATCCCAGCCACCCCTAAACATTTAAAAAATTCAAAAAATCACCCTAATTTAAAAATACGTCAGTTTTTTTGCTGATAATGTTTTTAATTGATGCCAAAGGGGCATACAAAAAGTTTCAACCCCTCAGCGCATGTGGAACTCACCCCAGTTACCCCTAAACATTTTAAAAATTAAGAAAATCACCCTAATTTAAGAATACGTCAGATTTTTGCTGATAATGTTTATAATTTTTTAAAAACGGCTTATTTTTAAATTACGGTGATTTTTTGAATTTTTATAAAATGTTTAGGGGTGGCTGGGATGAATTCCACATACGCTGAGGGGTTGAAACTACTTTAGGCAGTTCTTTGGATTGTACGCAAGTATTTTCTGCCATAAAATAGCAGCTTTTCTACGTCTGAAAAAGAATTTTATCATTATTCGTTAACGTTAGGAACTTTAGACTCATAATTAGCGTCCCCAGTTCATTGCTTTCTCATTCGTCCTACATGCATCTTCAGAAATGAAGAACACAAGTAAGAAAGATTCATTTTCAACGACCTTAATCTTCTATTCAATCTTCTAATTTAAATTTAAAAAGATTTCCATTCATGATTTATTCTCCTAAAAAAATTCTTCTGCATAAAAATTAATTATACTGACCACAAAAAGTAGTTCAAACTAATTTTTTAAAAACATTTCAAGTGAATGCCAAATTGCTTCCCACTAAATATTCACCAATTCGACCACGACCATTTTTTAAATCGTTATTTACAATTCGCATCAGGTAAATTCACACATTACGTATTGATGGATGAATATTCGACACAGTATTAGTTATTTAAAATTGTATTTGACCCCTTGTGTATAAAAGATCCGCGACATTGTGTGTTAATAAAAACGTGGCTGTGTGACTGATTAAGTTTAGAAATGGTCGCACATCCATTGCCGACTTTTATTTTACGTAATTTGATTCGTGTCGTTCAGGTTGCGGACCCGGGGACCTTTGGCCGCGTTCTAACTCGTTGGCCAAAGTACCTGCACATTATTTACTCCGGCCATTGACGTCAGTTAGAAAAAGCTTTAAGTATCAACAAATCTCCTCATTTGCATTTCTATTTCTCGGATTCTCTTGAGGAATTCTTTCTGACATAGGAATGATTCATTAATAATCCCATTTTTTATCCAGTTCACACTATTCGGAACAAATTTTGAATTCATTAATGGCTTCAAAATCCAAAATTTCTTGTTTCATTTCCCTTTCTTTCGAACATCGACCTTCAAATTCCCTGAAATTAATTAATTACAGAATTCGTCAGAACTGTTTCCGCCTTTGTGTAATTTGGAATACAAATTATGTTACACAGAATCTTGAACTTTGCGGCCTTCAAAAAATTAGCTATAACAATACTTTACATACACGGAAAAAATTAGTTATCGAAATTTTCCTTGACTGTCATCGACTTTTGGATAGGACAAAGTTTTCAAAATATTTCATTAACGTTTTTTAAAATCTGAAATACTTTTCAGAATGGAATTCTAAAACAGTTTTCGAAATTTTCCTTGACTCTCAGTGGTTGAGAGTCAAGGAAAATTTCAAAATTAGGCTGAAGTTTCAGACGTGTACTCAAACGAATTTTTTTTTTCATCAAAGATTTCTCATCAACAACTAAAAATATTGTTTGAAAAAACATTTTTCATGATTTCTCTTGCGAAAAAACAAATTATTGTAAATAAAACAATTTTTTAGTGAGAATCTTTGAAAAAAAAAAAAATTCGTCTGAGTAGACGTCTGAAACTTCAGCCCAATATAATTTCGAAAACTGTTTTAGATTTCTTTTCTGAAAAGTACTTGAGATTTTAACAAACTTTAATGAAATACATATATGAAAACGCTTGTCCTGTCCAAAAGTCGATGAAAGTTAAGCCAGTCAAGGAAAGTTTCGATAAATAATTTTTTCCGTGTAGTTTGATTTTAATTTGAAAATTATCCTTAGACAACTTTCTTACATCACAGTAATACCAATATTGCTGTAATACCAATATTTTTTGCGTAGTCATTACACTGCCTGTGCGTAAATGAACAACAACTTGCTACGCTGCAGCTTGGAATACAATGTGCATTTGAGCAACGAAAATGTAATATTTGCTGCAAACTGGAATGCGAAAAATAAATAAAAACAAAATCGCACGCTCTAGTTGCCACAGAAATTCGAAACAAGATTCAAACTTGAAGCAAAACAGAAAATATTATTATTTTCAGTTTAATTTCACGATTTCATAAAGAATCTTTCTCGATTTCTGTAGACTACCTTTTCCAATCTTCTCCGGCAATTAAATTACTTACATAAATAAATAAATAAATAAATTACTTATAGTTTTTGGGGAAAAATTCCCCTCTTTTTGAAACACTATTAGAAATAAATTTAAAAAAAGTTTCAAGGTCTTAGATGGGATGTTAGAAACAATTTGGTCTATCGAAAGAAGATATCAGACACGACACTTCACGTTCATTACGAAGTATTATTACGCAATAGGATTATTCAATTTGCCAGGCAACTCGCACATTCCTGTCGCAACTATTCATATGAGCAATTGAGCATTCGTGTTCAACTTTTATATTTCGCCTCGCGTTTATCAGTGCATCTTTCATGTAAAAAATATATAATATATAATTTTACATTCATGTACCGGAAGTTTTGAACGTTCAAATGAACACAATGTTTTCTTCCCAATTATATTTTATTCAGAAATATTGTTACAATTAAAACAATAGGTATTACAAGTTTCTTTCATACAGAATTATTTTCAATACAAATGAATCAATATTTTAAAACTGTTTCTAGTTTAAAATACAATCGCTATAAAATAAATTCGTTCATTTGAACGTTTAGAATTTTTTGGGAATTTTTTTTTTTTATATTTCAATTCTAAAATTGATATAACTTACAATTGAATAAGATTTTGGACCTAAAATGGGATCACGTAAATTTACCGAAATTTAAAATTCCCGAAGTTAAATATTCCCGACATTATTAATAATGTCCCGAAAATTTTATTTAAAATTGAATTCCAATTCCGGGAATTCTCAATTTCGAGCGTATGTAACTTCGGGAATTTCAAATTTCGGTATTATTATTTTCTTTCGGGAATTTTCTATTTCGGAAATTTTTATTTTTCGTGAATTTGCAACTTTGGGAATTTTAAATTCCGATCATTTTCAATTTCGGTAAATTTACGTGATTCCCCTAAAATAAAAGTGGAAGTCAAAAGATTTTTGGAAACTAAAGGCCGAGTATCAAGAGAAACTTCTCTCGCATAAAATTCAGATAAGGAAGAGCAAAATGCAAATTATTGAATCATATATTTGCGAAGTTTCGCTCGATTTCGTAGGACACTGAAATTATTATATGTAATAATAAGAAACAAAGAGAGACGGAGCAGAAATAGCTAAAAACCGCACGTGGCTTCTAGAAAGAAATCCACTCAGTTTAACTTCGTAGAAGTAATTTTTAATTCTTTAGTCTTTAAATTTTTATCATTTTTTCACTACATATTTTGGAGCTCAAATTCGGGAGTTATTTTATTACGAAAAAATATTTCTCTTAAGTTTGTAAACATTACAATTCAACCGTGATATACTCGTGATAAGTAACGAATATGGTATTTCAATCAAGCCTATCGTGTCTTAATTTCGACGGTTCTGATTTCCGATTTTTAGGTCACGTTCATGGAAGATGTGTATTTTGAACTTTAGTCGGTCGAGGACAAAGTATCAAAATCAATACAAAAGAAAAGAATTCACAACAATTTATTTTTAACTGATTATTAATCTGTTTATTTTATCAAATTCAATTACCGCAATCAGAATACATAATAATTTCCAATAATTTTTCCATTGGTGATTATGATTAATTAAATACCTTTTTTCTCTTTTTTAAAAAGCTTTCAGGAAAGCTTCAAATTCTAGACTTCTGTAAATTGAATTGATCTGACATTATTTTCCAATTTTATTCTTTTAAAATGGGAATTCTTTTTTAATTGTATTTGACTGTTACCCTTACGAAAAAGTATTTTTTATTGTTTGCTTTTTAAACTAGAACAATTATAAAATAACGACTGAAAAATTCTGAACTTTCAAATGAACGAATTTTTGTATGGATTGTATTTTAAACTGGAAACAGTTTAAAAATATCAATTCATTTGCATTGAAAATAATTCTGCATGAAAGAAACTTGTAATGTCTATTGTTATTTTTAGTTGGAACAATATTTCTAGATAAAATAGAATTGAGAAAAAATACTTCGTTCATTTGAACGTTTAAAACTTCTGGTGCATATAAAATATTGGTTCGCTGACATTAAAAATAATACATTATAAAAAAAATTAAGAACGTCCATTCTTCTTTGTGGTTGGAACATTATTTCCACATAAAATAGATTTGGGAAACAAATATTTCGTTTATTTGAACGTTTAAAATTTCACGTGCATATGGAATTCAGCTGTCATTTTGAATACTATCATTTTTTTCATATAAGGGTAAATTCGTTCTTTGCTAAAAGTATTACCCTCTCATAAAAGCTTTTTATCTGACGATAGTTGCCAACCAAGTGGCGAGTTGCAGAATTTAATTTTCCATTATTGTAAGAATTGCTTATCGGTCGTTATTCCTCTGACCGAATCGGCACATGTGAATCGCCTGATATATTCGTGGATCAAAAATATCAATTTCGACTCGTGGACAAATCACTTTATATCACGTGGGAACTTCGTGATCTCCTCGAGCATCCTTCGTGTCTTTCATATGCTTCATTCAATAGTAACACGATTGAGAAGAGTGATCTCGTGTCAATGACTTCAAGCACCAGAGATTTTAATAGACTAAGGGTCTGATCTTGAATGTAAACTTGATTTTGGATTTACATATTTTTTTTGACAAGCTTCAATTAAAATAATGTAAATTCACTAAACAGGGTGTCTACTATTTTTCGGCCACCAAATTCCTGGTTTTTTCCTAGTTATAACTATTAACTTTCCTTTTACTAGAATCACAAATTGAATCAGTGGAAGTTCACTGATTCTCAGTGACTCTTTTCTCACGATTTTAATCAGTGAAAATCCACCGAGAATCAGTGAAAAGTCACTGAAATTTTCAGTAATCGTCACTAAACTACTGAAAATTTCAGTGACTTTTCACTGATTTCCAATAGATTTTTCACTGATTAAAATCGTGAGAAAAGAGTCACTGAGAATCAGTGGAATTTGCCTGGGAATCAGTGAAATTTCACTGATTTTTCACTGATTCAAGTTTAGAGAGTATATAATGTATAATGCTATGTATAATTTTATGTATTGCGATATCACATTTTCGAAAACTTTAAATGTGATTCCCGGTTGGAATTTGTATTCCCGGTTAAATCCCGGTTATTAGACACCCTGACCGGGATTTTACGTCCGTTCTACAAAGTACAAATCTCAAACAAAGGACAGGATAGAGTCCAATTAGTGACCCCACCAGATCAATTATTGTCTGTCTGAGGCTAGATTTTTACAAGCTGAAACTACACTTCAATCAACCTATAATTTAAAATCTTTTTTTCCTTTATTAAATATTTTTATCTGCACTTGAAACTGGTTAAAACTGTCTTAAATTAAAAAAAAAAATATTGATTACAGTTTTTATTAAATTTAATCTCAATTTGCTATCAGTTGATTAAAATTTGAGTGGATTTTATGACTGCAATGGTGTTACAAAATTGCAATTGTGCACGAGAATTAATTGGAAAACTTAAGAACAAGACTTCTAATAAAAACTTGATTGCTTCTGATAAAAAATGATCATTAGATACTTAATTATGGACAGTTTTTCTAATAATTTATTTTTTTCACGTTATTTACAATTACTAGCAAATATGATCCGCGCGCGATTTATTTCTCGTTTTTGCACTCCTTTTGCTAAAAAGACGCAGAGGATTCTAAACACGCAATGTAAAAAATGCCTTCAGGAATTTTCCATGTTTCCAAAATTTTTAATAAATTTCCAAAAGTTTTAGCGAAATTCCTGAAAATGTTAGTGAAAACCATTTTCAATAAAATTTGGAATTGGAAAAAGTAAGGGATTTCAAAAGTATGAATAATAATATAGAATTTTTAATTTTTGAAATATAAAAACTTATAATTTCTGGTCTAATTTCAGGAATCTCAATAAGTTCGTAAAATCCTTTTAAATTCCTTAAAATTATTCAAAATCCCATGAAATCTCATAAAATCCCTTAAAATTTCTGAAAATCACAATAAATTTCATGAAATTCCATGAAATACCGTGAAATCCTTTAATATTTCAATAAATTTCGTAAAATTCGTATTTTCTGTCTTAATATAATCTTTTTGACAACAATTGTTTTGACAACGAAAATAGTCTGAAGATAGTTTTCAAATTCGATACATTCACACAAATTCGCGCAATTTCCAAAGAACCAATCAGGTTTTCGACAACAATGTGTTCGATATCTTGTAACATCACTTTTTTAAGATAGGAAAATGATTTTAAAATTTCCTTTGGTCACTTATAAATTATTAAGATATTACGCAAATGTACATATGAAAGATGTTGGGTTAAAAAAAGACTTACAATGAGCGTTTTGTTAGCACGCAATTAACGAGTAGATAAGGCAAGTCCATTTTTTTCATGATTGTTGAAGAATTGTCGAACATTTTAAAAGTTTTTTTTTAACTATCAAAGTTTAAAGTAAAAAATAAAAAGTTGGATCGAAGTCGAATTCAAGTAAAAAGTGAAATTGTCTCGACTGATGAAGCCGGTTGTTATTTAATCAGTTTTAATAAAAATTACGCTTTAGTATCACTTCCTTTCACTATTAGTTCAGTTTCACTGTCAGGTCTGAGAGTTACTGTCGGTTTCTAAGGATGGCCTTTTACCTTGTTCTGGCCATTTCCCTGATGCATAGCTAATGAAAGATGTATGTATTTTGAATTATCATTCAATGACGAACGGACGATCAATATATAAATTGAGTAGTGCGCCTGACTTTTTTTATCAGCCCAAGTGTAGATTTGTCTGAATTAGTAAAAAAAAAATACTAATTAATTTGGTGACAAGTTAATGAAGTCTCACACGAACTAGTAAACGTTTTTACATCATTTGAATTCACCCAGAAAACAGTTTCTTTGAATCAAAGAAACATTTCTTTAATATACGGTCAAAGAAAACATTTCTTTGAATTATAAAAAGTTTTTTTGATTCAAAGAAATTTTCTTTAATATGAAGAAATATTTTTTTTTAATTAAATAAAATTTCTTTAAATAAAAAAAAAAAACTTTTTTTAATTCAAAGAAACTGTTTTCTGGGTGTTAGTCAAACATCAAACTTACTTATTCATTTACATATATGGAATACTATTCCGAACTTCGAAAAATTTTATTACATTTATATAATTGTAACTTTAGCAACGAAAATAGCAAGGTCTATAATTTTCTTAGCACAAATTATAATTTGAAATAGTAAAACTGACTAAATTCCAGGGAAAATGCATTCTCTCTAAAATTGAATCAGTGGAAGTTCACTGATTCTCTGTGACTCTTTTCTCACGATTTTAATCAGTGAAAATCCACTGAGAATCAGTGAAAAGTCACTGAAATTTTCAGTAATCGTCACTAAACTACTGAAAATTTCAGTGACTTTTCACTAATTTCCAGTAGATTTTTCACTGATTAAAATCGTGAGAAAAGAGTCACTGAGAATCAGTGAAATTTCACTGATTCAAGTTTAGAGAGTTCAGAGCGCATATTGACTATTTTGAATATAAATTCAGCCATTTTATTTTTTGCGTGTAAGGATCTGAAATTTTGAGTCTGCATGCTTATTCATTTTTGATTAAAAAAATTGTCTACTTTTAATTATGACCTTGAATATTGGAGGTAAAGGAGAAATATATTTTCACTTTGCCGTATAGATTCATGGAGGAGCCAAAGACAAGCAACTCGAAGTGGTCGATTGCCTCAGCTATAGGCTTTACGTGTGAGTTCTTCTCGATATACTTTCGAGAATGTTGTATACTCAAATGACCTAGACACGACATAAGTTGGTCGTTGAATTTACCTTTAACGTCACGAATCGATTCTTAGAGCTCATAGCCTGTAAATCATGCCTCTGCTTATCTTTCAAGTGACAATGGCATTTTGCAAAAATTAAACGTCGCTAGTAACTTAATTTAAAATTGCTATAAATAACTCCTCACTTTTTGAATTCCAAATAAGTCTTATTCAGACAAATTTGTATTAATTTGAAATTTCAAAAGATAACGAAATGACAAGATGTTTTTAAAGGCTTTATCTTTAAAATATATGTATCTTTAACTACTTTGTACAATTGTACATATTATTTAAAAATTCTTTTGAACTTCAGAGATTTTTTTTTGGCGATAAAAATTATCGTTAAAAAAGTAGCAAGTCTAAGGAATTTTTAAAAAATCCTATTTTTATTAGTGCCAAGTACTAAAATACTTAAAAAATGACTTAAAATTTCATCAAAAAATTACAAAATTGAAATGAAATTCAATTAAATTGAAACTAAATCTTGAATGACTTAATTGTTAAATTAGTGGAGTTTTTACCGATTTCATTTTTAAACTAGAGTTTTTGGGACGACTGAAAATTCCCGAAAAATAAAATTCTCGACATTGTAAAATTCCCGAATAAATAATTACCGAAAAATAAAATTTCCGGCATTATGAAATTACCGGCAATATAAAATTCTCAACCCTTTAAAATTCCCAACACTAGAAAATTCCTGACAGTTTATAAAATTCCCGAAAAGATATACAGAATAATTAAAAAATTTTTTTTATTATTATTTAAATTATTTATGTATTTATTAAAATAATTTTTTTCGGGAATTTTATATTGCAGTCAATTTTCGGTCGGAAATTTTAATTTCGTGAATTTTATTTTTCGGGAATTTTCAGTGCCGAATTTTTAAGGATTCAATTAAAATTGTTAAATCTTGAAAACATTTAAATTAAAGTAGACATTTCTTTCACTTGATTTGAAGTGAATGATAGAAACAGATCTCTAATGCAAATTACGCGCCAAATTTAGATAGATGACGAAACTAATGAATTCAAATACCTTCTGACCTTGAAATTCTTCAAGACTACCTTTCTCGAAGTACCGTTTGAACATTGCGTTTTGGGAATTCCACCTGTACTCTGGACCAAAATGGCCTCAGGCTCCAGACCTTTCTCGTCTCGACTCGTGACGATATTTCAAAAAATTTGAGGTTTAACCATCAGGCATTACACAAATGAGTCGCCGGACTTTGGATTAGGAACAAATAACTGAACTATTGGTAATAGAAATTACGATTCTGAATTAATGAGGGTGGTAATAAAAGAAGAAATATTATAGGATTCATATGTATAGTACTCCATCGATATTCAAAGTGCAAAGTCATTTAACGATGAAGCTGATTAAAGGAAAGACCTCGAGGATGAAAAACGAAGGTCTAAAACTCTAATGATCAAACAAAATTGCAAAACCAAGGCGGAAGTTAGTGGAGCGACGTCAGGGATTTAAAAATCCAGTTGTCGCATCCTTAATCAATTATGAATTTCAGTTTTCAAAGATTTAGTTTTAATTCTTTAAAAGGCTGGAATTAGACAATCAAACCTGGAGAAACTGAATTGATGATACATCTAAGCGATCATAAGTATCACACGTCCTTAATGACTTCAAGAAGCTTGGAAAAATGAGCATTGTTAACTGCGAAACGTTGAAATGAGCAGGGCTGCCTCAGACTAAAATGTACTTAAAAAAAGTGACTAATTTGATCTAAAAAGTGACCAAAAGTGACTAATTTTGAACTTATTTTGATTCAATTACACATATATTTGATCGGCTTGCTTTGACATAATTAGATGAAATTCTAGTGCTAAATTTGAGGGTGAATACCGAGGTCACAATTTCTAGAATAATTTTACAAGATACAGAAATTGTAATTCATTTTATTACAAGCTAAACAAACCTTTCACAAAACTGCCGTATTTATATTCCAAAATGTTTTACG
>JAUESH010000044.1:7262132-7273133 GCA_032275165.1 Synergus magnus | reverse complement strand
TGTTTCTTAAAAAAGTGACTTATAGTGACTTTTTCTTAAAAAAGTGACTAAAAAGTGACTTGCAAGAAAAAAGTGACCTTAAGTGACTTAAGTGATTGTGTGGTAGCCCTGTGGAATTGCGAAATCGATTTTCTGTACACAGAAAAAACTGCTATGGTTTATGACAACCACAGAAATAGTAAAATATGGTACCACCACAATTTGTCATTGCCACAACCGCAACTATTATGAGGCAACAACCACAACTATTTAATAATAGTTGCTACAATCTCATGTGGTTCTGTCAATGAAAATCGTGGTTATGGCAACCACAAATTAGTAGTGGTACACAACTTGTCACAACCATAGAGTTTTTTCCGTGTATCAACTCGAGTATAAAAAAATTAAAAAAGTATAAATGAAGAGTATTTTCTTTATATCGAGGAATATATTGCGATAATGATAAAAGAAATAGGTATTTTTTTATGTGGGAATGCACACACGTGAAGAAATAATTTACGGCAAGTGCATTTGGGGAAAAGAGAAAAGGGACAGAAAAGTGAGTATAAGCGATTCCCTAAGCGAGATTTGATGAGCGGTTGGACTAACGAGTCTTGCCAACCGGATGAATTTAGTGTTGCTTTTTTTGCAAGTCAGCTTAAGTGTTTTCGATCTTTTCTCTTTGAAAAGATGACTTTTTGAATTCGTTTCGCCATTCCCCGAAGTGAGAAATATCAACTTTAGCAAACTAGAAGAAAAGATCTTATTCCAATATTTTCACAATTGGGTGTTGATATATATTTATTTAACAAATTAATCAAATCAGATTGAATTATGTAATTGTTAAGAATTAATTTGTTAATTTTGTTAAGAATATCAAAAGAGTTTTTTTGCATAAAAATTATTATAATCAGAATATTTTGTCTGCCTCTGAGAGTCACTGGAATTGAATACTTCTGTGCTTATTCATGGACAGTTTGACGCAGAAATTCATGGATGATGAGCGATAGAAATCATTTAGATCCGGCCGAAAGTTGTAAAATTCCTTCAACACGGAGTAAACAGATTTCTGACTTAAATAATTCATCTTGTGCGTGAAAGTATAAGAATTAAATGGAATAGAGTATCATTAACTATATTCGAAGGCGTGAAAGTCCTTTTGTACGTTCCAACTTTTTATGCGGGACCTTTTATTAAAGTCTAATGTTTACAGTAATTATTTCTCAACATTACACGAAAATATTAAGCGAATTAAAAGAGAATAAAAAATCCCTTATGAAATCTAAAGAGATTTCAGAACAACTTAAAAGATTTAAAGTGATTTAGAGAAGGAGGAGTTTAATATGTTTTTAAAATGAATCTCTTATTTTCGGTTATTCTGAGCAAGCTATTTTTTCAGTATTCCGGCATGCAAATCGTAATATCCCGTCTCCCCTAGTTTGCCGAAAGGAGTCAAGCATAGCTCATTTTTTCTCCCCGTAAACACGGTGTTTTCTGTTTTCGTTTCTTCGCCTAGGCGATGGCTATATTTGTCCCCACAGGAATTCTGCAGCCGTTTTTACATAAACACACTCGGTGTGGTGTTTTCGTCTCTTCACAAACTTAGAAATCAAAAACATTAACTCAGGGCATTGGAGCATAACAACACGACCCTGGGCGGTGGTGGCAGAAGTGCGAGAGAGAAACATGTTGCTAAAATAAATGATCTGGAGAGAGAAAAACGATACCTGTGTTCAACACTGCCCTGTGGTAGATTGGAGGGAGAAATAGAGAGAAAAAGAGAGAAACACAGAGAAAAAGGGAGGGAGAGTATAAAGAGGGAAACGGAGATTCTACAAGAGAGAAAGAGAAGCCCTAAAAGAAAGAGAGAAGACCAAAAATAGAGAGGAAAGCACAGAAAGAGAGGAAAGAATAGAAGGAGAGAGAGCGAACAGAAGAGAGAAAGAGAGAGCCAAAGGAGGAGAAAAGGATGGAAAATAGGAGGGAGTTTGAGAGAGAGAAAGAGAGAGGAGAGAGCCCGCAATTTCATGCCAGTGGGAGTAACACAGACTTATAAGCCACGCTGGTTGCTGAAAAGGGATGCCAAAACTCATCCGTGGAATATTCCGCTGAACTCTGGCAGTAACCAGGGTGGTGTAAAAGCGAAAGAGGGACAGGCGGGTGGACAAAAAGCACGTATACACAAATACTCAGACTCCACTCGCCTGTGTTAGTGTGTACCCACTTCTCGTATGGATTAGAGTTGAGAATGATCTCCAATCTTTTTTGGCTTGATTCTCTCCAACCTCATTTTCTCTTTTTTCACTTTTTAGAGCACGTCCCACCCCCCACCCCCCTCCAGACCCCCTTTCCAAAGTCGTCAGAAATGTACTTGAATTGGAAATATACAAATAAATGGAAGTTGGTTCGTGCTTATTTTGTTCGAACCCCTTTTGTTTGTGTATTTTATTTTTTTGTATGTGCCAAAAAGGGCGACCTTATTTCAAATTAATAAGTACACTCAAATCCCGGGAGAGCGACTTTTTTTGGGCAGTTGCCGTGATACGTCAGGGACACAAATTTTGAGTCTTGAAAAGGCTAAATGTGTCAACAAATATCTTTGGTGTCAATATGTTACTGAAAAGTAAATTCGTTCTGTAAAGCTGACTCAACTTTCAATAGCTTTAATGATAGCCGATTAAAAAAAAATCCCTGAAAAAAGAACTATAAGTTTTCCCAGTAAAGAATTTTTACCACTAAAATTCTCTAGGAACCCGCTAAACTGCGGTTGCTTATCTCGAGGTTTGAGTGTATTATCAATTACCGCACATGTGCAGTATGCAGTATGGCGGCACCCATCCGAGTATAACCGAGTCAAGCGCTGCTTAACTCCAGTGATCGAACGAGAAGCTTTAAATAACTTCAATTCGTTTGAATTGCTTGTTCAATTCCTTTGAGTTTGAATTCTTTTGAAAATTATTTGTTTAAGGATCTGTTTAAATATTACGTAAGTCAGTCTTTGAATTAACACTTTTTCCTTTTTTGTTAGTTACTTGGCGAAAGGCTACTTGTTTTCTACTTTTTCAACTTAAGCCCTAAGGCCACTTTAACCTAAGTTACTTTTTTTTTTGTTCAAGGCAACTTTTTGGAATCTTTTTTCAGCATTTGTATCTAAAGGGTTCGATGTCTTAATCAATCAACTTTTTTTGCTAATAAAACTAAATGAAAAGATATATGTTCAATAAACAAACTTTCAGTTTGTGTGTTATGAAGAAGTTATTTACGATTCTAGGAAGCCTTTTTGTAGTTAAATAAATTACACTTATTTATGCCAACATGAAAAATTATGTAACACGTGTAGGAAGTTATATGTTTCGCGAATAACCTCTTGACAGCAAGTAAATTGTCTAGAAATATTATATTCTGTTAGAAAGGCACCAATATAGGAATATAATTTTTTTTTTTATTTAAATTAATGTACAAGAAATTCGCGGTAATTTGATTTGGCAGTTTTAAATTGAAGAAAGGGTAATTTCAATAAATCATAAATAAAACTTGAAATCTATTGAACATGTGGAGCAAATGAAAATAATCTCATTTTTGCTCATTACAGCACTGAGTTACTTCGCCTCTGGATATATTATTTGTGATATTCTCTCTCGCTCATTGACTCACTGACACACTCACTCTCATTTTCTTGTGTCGAGTGTAAATTGGATAAGTAAAAAGTAAAGAGGAAAGATACCCTAAAATATCTTACATAAATACTATATACTTACACAGTTGTGAACTATTTAAATTTTTTTCTGAACCTCGAAAAAAGATTTTGTATCTTTAATAATACGTATACCTTTCTTGAAATAATATTTCTCCAGGAAAAGATATATGGAAATGGTTCTTTTAGATTTAAAAAAAATTTAAGTGTGGTCCTGTTACTCAACCGAATAACCACAACAATTTTAGAAACACGTTTTATTTATACATTTTTGTTTTCTATCGCGGGTGTTTATGCAAAATAGTTTGCCCATATATAGTTATAATAGATATAATATATTGTTAGAAAGAAATTTCCAAAAGTTTCCTCTTATATTGTGTAAAGCGACTGAAAAGAACAAAAACATTTACATGGAATGGTTTAAGACTTCTCGTTGGATTACTGAAGTTAAGCAGCGCTTGGCTCGGATATAGTCGGGTGGGTGTTCGTACTAAAAGGAGTGTATTTATTAGCTTTCATGCTGCTTTCACTCCAAAACTAATAGTAAAAAAATCAGACTGAATTTCGATTTCATTATCAAAATTATAAATACTTAAAAAATTTCTGAAAAAAAAAGTTCAAACAAATTTTTTAATTTTTTCGCTTCACCGGCGCCCCCCGGAGCTTGTGCCCCGGGCAGTTGCCCCGATCGCCCCGCCCTCGTTACGGCACTGAATAATAATAATATGTACATTTGTCGCATCCTCGCTCGCATCCTTCAACTTTTTTGCAGACATTTAAAAACCCCAAGAACGTCATCTCTTCGTTTCCAAATGTTTTTTTTTTACTCCTGAGCTGAAATTAGTTTCAAGACTAGTAAGAAGAAATGAATAAAATTAATTAAAAAGGCATTTCCGAATTCTAAGGACCACGAGACTTGATTTCTAGGCCGAATCCATCAGCTGGATAATGGGAGTCAACGACTGCACCTCTGCCTACTTATATGTGCAAGTTGAGATGTGAGAAGCAAGTTTCATTCGAAAAGTTTAATGAGATTCGTCGAGCAAGCCTGAGGGCACAATGGCGCAGATACGTACAGGGAGCTTCGAGAACTTGTAAGGAGTTTTCTTCGCCAGGTTTCGAACATCACCATAGTTTGGTTAGATACACGACTTTTGATGTGAACTTGAATAGATTTAAAAAAAGAAAGTTTAGAAAGTCGTGCTTATTAAGTTCGCAAAAATAATTAGGTTTAAAAAGAATGAAAAGTTTATTTAGTTTCCTCATATAATTTTTTTCAAAAAAAAAAAAAAATAGATTAATGGCTCGAAAGAGTTCATATTAGACCGAATTGAATTCCTATCCGAAACTTTCGCCCAGAATTTTGGAGATATGTGACCGGTGAAAAATATTGAAACGAGCTAAAATCCCAGTTGATCAATATCTTCTAAATTTGAAAATTGGTGATGCATGTCGAGCCAAAAAATACTCGTGATCGATCGAAATCGATCGAAATTTGTCAAATTTTCCGAGCCGAGGTGTTCGTGTCTTAATTTGTTTCTGTTCGGATCGTGTCGTTTAAAAAAACAATTGATCCACTCGTGAAACGTCAGTTTTAGAAATGGAAGGAAACGAAATAGAAGTCAAATCGATCGGAAGGTCAAATTAAAGAAAAAGATTTTCTTTAAAAAAAATCTGGCCATATTAACAATACTTTATTCACTTTCAAACACTTATTTTCCTGAAATTATTTTAAAAAATAAAGAAAAGTGTAGAGTTAACTGATTAATTAACTCATTTTTTTTATTATTAACCTAATTTATAAATCAGTTTCCATATAATCTTAGAAAATATTTATGTGCACATAATAATTAAAAATAATTTTTTCAATTTTCCAGCGATTATTTCTGATAAATTTATGTGAAAAAACAACATTTTTGAAGGTTCTCGATCTTTATTTGAAGGAAAATAATTATTAATATACAATCCCCCAATGGCGTGGGATGCGAAGTCCCCTAAACTTGTAAATTTATCCGAAATCTCTAGAAATTTTCTAAAAGCACATAAAATCACTCACAATCTTTCTCATCTCGAAAAATCTTTCAAATTCCTTAAAAATTTCATGTAATCTATAGAAATGAAATCTATGAATTCTTTTAAAATCCCACTAAATCTCTCGAAAATTCATAAAATCCCATGAAAATTAATTTAGACCGCTGTGAGTGAAATTTTATTGGTAAATTGTTCAATTATCAAATTAATAATTAAGGCTTTCAGTATGATCTTTAAAATTTCTAAGGATTTAACTTTGGAAAATCAAACCTAAATATTTTTTACAATTAAAACTTTTATTTCGACAAACTTCAGATTAAAGATTAAAGACGATCAGTTTTGTGATTCTTGACGGTTGCTCGGATCGATCGCTCGATATGCATCACTAATTGAAAAAATATAGCTTATTCAGAAAGCTGAAAAAACAATTGCTTTGAAAATTGTACAAACATTTTTAAACACCATTATGTTAAAATCGACATTTGTTTCAGGAGGACTGACGTGTCGTCAGGTGCTGAACATAATGGTGATATTCGGGTTCATGATAAACTACATGCTTCGAGTGAATTTAACCATAGCCATGGTAGCAATGGTTTATCCTTCAAATCATTCACATTCCAATTCAACGATAGCATCACAAAATGCTATTTTATTTAATAAAACAGAAAACATTCCAGTCCGAAATTCTAGTAATGGAAGTCCTCCTCTTCAATTAGTAAGATTCCTTTAATTATTTTTAATTTATATACGTTCCTATGTATGGAATTTTATTAATTCTTGAGTTTGAAACCTTGCAGGAAGGAAGGGAACAAACGAGATATTTTTGGAACGAGTACGAACAAAATTTAATCTTTGGAAGCTTCTTCTGGGGCTACATCTGCACAGAAATTCCAGGTGGCAGATTGGCAGAAGTTATTGGTGCCAGAAGAGTTTTTGGATACAGTATGTTACTTTCTAGTGCAGTCACTCTTCTCACACCACTCGCAGCATCACTAGGATTTACTCTAGTTGCAGCTTTGAGAGTCTTTTTAGGATTTTGCCTCGTAAGGATCTAACAGTAATTATTATAATTACCAAAACCAATACCACAACAATTCTTAAATGGTTTTAATCAATTTTTAGGGTGCCACCTGGCCTGCAATCCATCCAATGACTGCGCTCTGGATTCCGCCAAACGAGCGCAGTAAATTCGTATCTAATATGATGGGTATGTAGTACAGAATCAAATTATAATTGTAATTAATTTATCCATGTCTGAGATCCTCGGAATGTAGTCCGATTAATGCAAACTTTGCACGCTGATCGATAATGCTTTAATGGGCTCATGCCAGATAATTAAGCTTGGAATAGGTTCTCAGTCTAGATTGTATATTCTATTTTAGAACAATCGCATTTCTGATAACCTGTGTCACTTTCAAGTTACAATGATAACTTTTCTCTAGAAATTAAAAACAGGTTTTATAGTTCCCTGGAACTTCCAGTAAATGATACCAATGCGTTGATTCTTCTTAAGAAAGTAGTTCAAGTTCCTTGGCCTTGAAATGATGATTTACTTTGAACCGTCATAAAGTGATTCAGTTTCGAATCATTATAAATAATTCTGAAATATTCGAGTTTTTCACCTTTATTATCTCTATTCACTTGAACTTTACAGTTAACTTGAGCTTTCAAATGAATTATTCAAAAAAGATTGAGTCGAGTAGTACAAGTAAAATTCGTTTCAAGGCTAGAGATTTCTTTTAAAAATGTTTTTCTGTCTTAAAAAAAACTGATTTTATCATATATCGAACACATTGTTGTCGAAAATCTGATTTGAAAACTATTTTCATACTATTTTCGTTGTCAAAACAATTGTTGTCAAAGAGATTATATTAAGACAGTATTTTAAGGAGTTTTATGAAATTTATTGTGATTTTCAGAAATTTTAAAGGATTTTACCAGTTATTGGGGTTTTATAGAATCTAAAGTTTAAATAATGTAAAAATCTAAAGAAATTTCATGGGATTTTAAGTAATTTTAAAGGATTTAACGATATTTTGTGTAATTTCAGTAATTTAAAAACTTTATAGCGATTTCAAGGGATTTTACTAAGTTTCATTGGATTTTCAGATATTTTAAGGGATTTAATGAAAGTTCCTGAGATTTTGAATAATATTAAGAAATTTCAAAGGATTTTACCAAATTTATTGGGAATTTTCAGAAATTTTAAGGATTTTGACAATATTTTGTGCGATTTTAAGTAATTTTAAAGGATTTAATGAAACGTTGTCGAATTATAAATGGTTTTAAAAACTTTTAAGGAATTTCAAAGGATTTCACGAAATTTCATTGGATCTTTAGGTATTTTAAGAGTTTTAATGAGATTTCTTAGGATTTTGAATAATTTTAAGGAATTTCTCTACAATTTCATAGAGATTATTCCACATTTTTGGGGGAAAATGGTTTTCACTATCATTTTAGGGAATTTCCCGTAAACTTTCGGAAATTTACTAAAAATTTTGAAAAAATGTTTTAAAATTCAGGAAATTGAAAAATACTTTCTAAATCTTTTGGTAATTTATGGGAAAAATTAGGAAATCTTTCTAAACTAAAAAATACCTATTAAATATTTGGAATTGTTCCAAAAAAATTTTTAATTTTTTTTTATGTAAGTTAGTTAAATTTGCTCAAAGGTTCTGAATTTCAATATTTGAAAATCAATAAATGCTGTAACTTTTTGGGTAATTTAAAAAAAAACCCCACCTCCTCTGTCACAAAAAGTCACGAAATGCTAATCTACATCCCTTTCAAGAGCATTTAGGGAATGTTTTGGAAATCTTAGAAAAAAATCACAAAATGTGGAGTAATATTCCCCAAGAGTGTTTTAGGAATTTTCTTTACTAAATGTTTCGTGAAATTCCGGAAAGTTTGCGGAAATTAGCGTCCCAACAATTTTTGGGAAAATTCCCGAAGAAATTTTTTACAATGTGTAATTCTAAGGGATTTTAAGATATTCTATGATATTAAGTAATTTTAAGGACTTTTATTCTCCGAAATTCAAAAGGATTTTAAGATATTTTATGGGATATTAAATAATTTTAACGATTTTGAAGGGATTCAAGGAATTTTACGAAATTTCAGTTGATACGGTATTTTGAGCAATTTTAAGTAATATTAAGGAATATCAAGGAATGTCAAGTAATTTTACGAAATTTAAAGGAATTTCACCAGATTTTGTAGGATGTTAAAGATTTTTATGAAGCTTATGAAGATTCTTGAAATTAGACAAGAAATTACAAGTTTCTATATTTAAAAAATGATAAATTTTTAATTAATTTGTATACTTTTGAAATCCCTTAAAAATTTTAAATCCTTTGATTAGAAATTCTTTAGAATCCTCTGAATTTTTTTAGCAAAAGGTGTGCAAAAATGAGAAATTAATAGTCATAGTTCCTAGTAACTTTACAACAATCAGAATTAGAAAATTCTGTGTTAAATGAGGGTATGTAGGACAGAGGGGTAAAGCGGTCTTCACCCAGAACGAGCAATATCAAGTCATGAAATGAAAAATTTCCGGTATCCCACTTTACTCCACTCTATACTTTACAGAATTATTACGAAAACAACAATAAATTGTCTGTGAGTTCTAGAGGAGTTTCATAATTACACCTCGTGTTCCACAATTACACCGTTTTCGTAAGAATTCGATTTTTTTAAACTTCACGATCTATACAGTATTTTTAGACCCTAGTTTGAGTTCGCTGGAATATGATATGAAACTCTTAATGATTGTAAGGATCGTAATAAGAAGACCGTTACAAATAACCCGCGCCAATCAGTACAAATGGCAAATTGTTCAGGTTTCTGCAGTTAAAATTCCCTCTCAAGGCTGCTATTACATTATTACAAGACACACCTTTTCTCTTAGCTTCTTCGCTGGGTGCTGCCATTACGATGCCAATTTGTGGTTATCTCATTGCCTCCCTAGGATGGCAATCAGTTTTCTATGTTACGGGAGGAATAGGATTCGTGTGGAGCGTTGCATGGTTTTTACTCGTGTTCGACTCACCTGCAGAGCATCCACGAATCTCCGATAGTGAAAGGCGATATATTGAAGAGGCTATTGGAAATACTTCAACTAAAAAGGTCTATTTCAATTTGTGTATCCCACTTGCCATTTCAACTTGTTATATTCAAAATCATCCATTTTTTCCACTTTCATAACATTTCCATTTCCATGATTCTCTTTTGCTTTCTCATAGAGGAAGCTTTGTTGATGCAAGAATAGAAAAAGATTCTTTGCTTCCAGTAAAAAGAATTAAATATACTTTTTAATATTTAAAAAAATCGTTAATGCTTCCTCCATGAGGAAGCAAATGCATTTGCAACTTCATCATAATGAGGAAGCAAATGAGCACAAAAAAATATAAATCGGTACCGTGTGCTGCGTTTTTCTAAGTTTGGTTTTTTTTTCAGCATTTTGCAGTACCATGGATGGCGATTTTAACATCAGCTCCCGTCTGGGCAATTATCATCACTCATGCTTGCAGTGTCTTTGGTTATTTCACGGTTGTTAACCAATTACCGACTTACATGAAGAATATATTACATTTTAACATTAAGGAGGTAATTAAACTTCCAAGAAAAGCTATTTGTCCGAGGCGACGATGTGTTAACTAATTTTTTACCTAACAGGTAACTTTTTCAAGTCTCTGTTAAATTATTGAATTTTTCTTTCCCCAGAATGGACTTCTTTCCTCGTTGCCCTACTTGGGAAAATATCTTTTTGCCCTTGCAATGTCAACTCTCGCCGACTATCTTCGCCAAACTAACAGATTTTCTGTTACTGTTATTCGCAAAACCTTCACAACCTTTGGTAAGATTTTCCAAGATTCCGACAAAAACTGATTTCTGTTTTCATAAAATGTCTCCAATGTCTTAAGGCGATTTACTTTCCAGCTTTCTTTGAATCTAATCTCTAGAGGCGTCGTGCTTAATTGGCTAGATAACTAAATAAAGTGCTTTTGCTGGAAAATTCTATATGTACTTAGTAGAATATCATTCAGACTCGTTAACTATCTGAATTTGTATTTAATTCCTAAAATAGCTTGATCTTCAGTTAAATTTATATTCATTTTTCCTTTACGAAAAAATTTTATAGTGAAATCAGTATAGGCTTATAATAATTTTCCTATAATTTTTTCGTGATTATAGGAAAATAATTATAGAAATAAATCCTATCCTTAAAAAAGTGGTGTAACGAAATGTCTCGAAAATCTCGCATACATTGTTGTTGCAAACCTGATTGGCTTTTGAAT
>JAUESH010000044.1:7228395-7257160 GCA_032275165.1 Synergus magnus | reverse complement strand
TCACTGAGAATCAGTGGAATTTGACTGGGAATCAGTGAAATTTCACTGATTTTTCACTGATTCAAGTTTAGAGAGTGGCTCGAAATTCAATTTTATTCCCGATTACTTTAATTTAGTTAGAAAAAAGTCTCAAATCTCATTGCTGAACGGTGTACCATCCTCAATCTGTAAACGCTTCATCTCATACAATTGCAAACGAATTATTGTTCCAAATCCGAAATTCTTCATTTAATAATCTTTGTTTAGAGTGCTCCCTAACTCAACTTTAGCTTAATAGTTTCCGAAACACCGGACTTTCAATCTGGCCATAAATCTGTTAGACCGCACCAGTTGGGCCTTACGGTCTTACCTTTCTTTCTTTCTTTTCTCCTTTCGTTTTCTTTTCTTTTTTTTTTTTTTTGAACAAGAATATTGACTCTTAAATAGACGTAGGCCGGATGTGGGTCAGATGTCATGTGGGCGACCCGCGTATATATGTATATTGTACAAAAGCCACGAGTAAAGTCCCTTTGCCGCAGGTTGCGGGCCGGTGTGTGGGCCGCAGGTGAACTAAGCCACCTGGCGGACAGCTTCGCCAACTGTCTAATTAATAACAATCGCGCACATCTCAAAACCCAATGAATATAACCGTCCAAAAGCGAACTTGGAGAATGAAATTATAAGAAAACGTGCATATTCACCCGCCCTTTCATTTGTCAAGTACACATGTTCTTGCGGTATTCCCTCGGGTATTTCAGTCAAAGGAAGGGACTAGGTCATGAACAATTGACCCACTTTATTTAAACGATTATCAGATTAAAAGATGGCTCATGAGTCTAATTTAAATAAAGACTCATTAACATTTAGGACTAGTGGAAAAATTAAGTGACGTTTACGGAAATGTTCATTCCCCGATGAAGTATATTTGGTGATATAGGAAGAATTTATGATCTTACGGATGATAGAAAATTATAGAGCGATTCTGAATCAAATTGATATGTGTTTACTAGCTAAAAGGGAACTATTGCTGATGATACTAGAGAAGGCTAGTGGAATTGTAGAACATGATGGTGAAATGTCTTACCTTCAATCTTTATCACGATCTGGATGTACAAGTCGAGGAACGACGTGTTAACAGTACCACTTAACTCGTCCCACTTGTTTCGCTGGCACACGTCGTTTCTTCTTACTCACACTAGTTTGTCAGAGATAGCTTACTTGGTTTGTTTTTAATAATCAGACTATCAAGGACTACTAATCGTCCGATGAAGCGACCGCTGGCGTGGAAAGATCGAAGATTGAAAGATTATAGAGAAGACTGCATGTTGCTCATTCCAATGAAACTTTATTTCATCAGAAATCAGGCAACACTTCAATCAACAATTTAATAATATACATTCGCTTTTCAACCCAAATATTTTCAGAGAACGGTAAATTATCTCATGATAAAAAGTACAATCAGAAGAATTTTAAAGCATACTTTGTAAGAAAGTGTTAAGTACAAAAAAAGTTATTACCAATCAGCTTTTATGAGCCTTCAATAATGGAAATGTCTGTTATGTATCTTTAAGATATGAATCAAGACAATGCCTTCCGCGGAAGTGTTGTGCACCTTGTAATTCCTTTCTTGTAAATATACCTGCGTTATCGAAATTAAAAGCAACACCTGTACCCGCACATACACAAGGGCAAATTTTCCACTTTTACAGTCTATTTGTAATATAAGATCTTGCAATGAAATGGCAGACTTTATGTCGAGAAAGATCTTAAGAGCGACCATTATGCGCTGGAAATTTTATTGATTGCACAGGTGTGTTTATTTTTATTTAGAGCACGACCATTAATTTATCGCTGCCATTGTAGCTATCAAAAAATAAAACTAATTCATCAGATATTTTTATAATAATAGTTATCATAGGTTTTACTATTGCAACCATATGTCTATAACTTTTTTTTTAGTTGTTACTTATGTTGCCTTATTCACAGTATTTCTAGAACATTGTAAAAATGAAACGAATGGGGAAACTTGAAATGAAATCGTTCACGTTAATAATATCGTACTTAAAACAGTAAGTTTATTGAATAAAAGATTATTAAATACAATATACTTTTATTGAAAAGTGCATGTTTTCAGTTTAAATTAATTGACATTACCGAAGGTCTAGGTTCGAGAACAAATCGTTTACCGCGAGTAATGGTATTATTTCACAATTATCGGGTAAGTGAGCATGAGAAACGGAATCGAAAGGTGGCGCGGCCGCTTTTTGCCACTGAATTCAAGGATCTAATTTATACGAGAGGCGCAATCGTTTAGAAACTAATGCGTGGGTTTGGTCGAAAAGGCTCAATGGGAAACGAATTGTTTATAGGCTGAATGTCGATCTACAGTTTCGTTCTGTAATGATCTCACATTTTAGAGAATTTTTTTTACAAAAAAAAAGTATCAATTTACACATTTATGTTCTGCAATATCAATTTGTAGATTTGCATTTTTCAATATCAATTTACACATTTACGTTTTTCAATATCAGTTTACATATTTACGTAACTTTCTCATGATAGGTCAACCACTGCCTTATGTTAACCCTGAGTGGTTAGTAATAGTCATTAAAGTCAATCTTTACTGCCAATTCTTAGAGTATAGTTTTTATATTCAGATTCGAATTTCTATAGAATAAATGTACTATTTTTCAGCACTGTACTTCTCTGCATAATGAATTGATTTAACTTTTTTGCGATATGAATTAAATTCAGAATTTAAGTGGCTTTTTAGAATTACTCTTATTACTTCACCCAGCTGTTCTGGTGACCTCGATTTTGAATTTTTGCGTTTCGATATTGCCAAATTGGGCAGTTTTGATCTGCAATTTTCTACAATCGGATGAAATTTTTGAAAGTACCGACTAGTCTTTACTACAATATATTATTTTACAGATGATATATAGCTGTACTGTGAGATTTTGAATAGATAAAAATGACTCTTTTGAAAGCGATGAACATAATAAAAGAGCCGCTCCATAAATGTCCCCAGGTTTGACTGTTCTTGAGCCTTTCAAACCCTCTCACCCTAATTTCCTGTACGCGTGTTGCTCGCGTGCTTGGATAGTTTCCGGTTCCGGCGTGTGCTTATGTGTTGTAAAAATGCTCACGTGTGCTCGCACAAGCCTGCACTTCTTCATTGAGGGTTTCCTTCCTCAACACACAAAAGCGTCGAAATCTCCCCATTAAGTTTGTCTCCGATTTGTTACTTATTTTTTCCTACATTCTTTATCATGTTTTATACTTAAATATGTGATTCATCTTTACCTTATATTATAATTGTACTGATAATTATTAAAAATTCAAAATGTAGGAGTAAATTGACAAAAAATGGGGATATTTTCGAAGCGAGGAGAGTTGCACCTGACGCGTCGAGGGCCGGGTTGTGCCGCCTCTTCGGTGTAGATTGCGCGATAGAGATGTTAATGATCGCGAATTGAGACGGCAGGCCCCAGGATACGTCGACAAATGGCCGCCGAAAATAATTACCCCGTTCTTGATCAAAGTGTTTTCGACCCTCTATTCTTTTACTCCTTCCCCTTCTTCTCCAATAAAAAAAAGATAATAAAAAATCAATATAAACCACAAAGACCAAAGTGGCAATGGCGATACCTTGGCTGTGCTACCACCCATAAATTTCAAGGCTGCGAAACTAGTGCTGCGGCAAATTCAAAATCGAGCAATCGTTTGCCAATACTCGTTCACAGATGCCATTTATTTTTTGAATTGCTTCCGTTATTATAAGATTTGCGATTCAGAATAAAATTCGAGTCGGAATAGTCGCAATATTCCGCAAATGTGCCGCAGAATGTGTTATTGATTCAGAGTTCGACATTTATAAATTTCAAAACGAATCATTGAAGTTTAAATAAAGCCTTTAAATTAACACGATTCCTCACAAAACATAAAAGTTTAGGTTGGAAACTAGTAGTGGCTTATAAAGATAATTTTATTCAATGGAGCACCAAAATTACACAATATATGCGTAAGAGCAGGTGATTTCCAAGTGCTGTTTGGTTTCGTTAGTTGGCTATCAAAAGTAACAGCCACTCACATGAGGGTCAGGTGTTACCGCGTTGTTCGGCACATGAAATACAATATTGCCTTCTGTTAGATGAAGCTACACGTGTTGTGTACACTTATCTCGACTTTGTATAGTATAGTTAGATTTATATTTGTAGATTTGCATTTTTATCATACATTAAATATGTCCATCCCACAATTCAAAATAAGATTTGTACACTTGTTAGTCGTTATAAATTAAACGCATGATAGAATTTCTATTTCTTTTATATTTAGAATTCACCTGTTGGCAGCATTTAAGCGTTCCGATATGATTTACCTAGCAATCATTACGTTTCTTAATTGCCGAAACAACCTGCTTTTATTTCGTCAGAAAGATGTTTCCGGCATTCAAGAGAATCATTTTCACTTTATCTGCCATCTGCCGCAGACAAAATTGCCGTATTCAGAGTTAGTTAGCCGCTCAATTTACAAATTGGCCTTGTTGTTATTTCATCGAAACTAAATTGCAGATGGAGGCGTGGCTTAGAGACAGATCGTTTTAAATTAGAGTTCTAATTTGTAAATCCCGACTTAAACATTAGTTTCTTGACAAGGAGGTTTTTTTAAGAACATGCGATACTTTAAAGCATGTGATACTACATAAGAGCAAATTTATATTTCCCCAACATTACGCTCGCAATAATAAATACTTTTTCCTAAAATTAGGCCATTTACCTCCGCTTCCCCAAATATTATTAAGTGCAATATAACATTTATGACGAGTCACATCGTCTAAGTTGATAAAAATATTTAATTGTTACAGAATTAGAAGTTTAGTAAGTGACGATGTCAACAGCTGATACGCCAGCATGGTTGGGGTTCCATGTGGGTAACATGTGGTTACTTTATTGATCATTACGCCTCCATTTGGTGGGCTAAGCCTCAAAGTGTCTCATCGTTTCCGATTCTTCACGCCATGTGGCCAAAATAAGTAAAGAAAGTAATAATCAGATTAAAATAAAAAACACGCAATGAAACATGAAGCAAACCTAACTCCCACCCTTCTTAATATTAACTAGTTCTCTGACATAATTTTTCAGGAAAAGAATAAGCAAGGGTGACTCGTGATGGTGGTAGACGGGATATCCGTACCAGGACATGTTGACCAAGCTATTATATTCCTCGGTACGTGACTGAATTCAGAATTGCATTATAACCGCTCTCGCTGTTATACAGAGTCACTGCATTAAACTTTAATATAATGAATTGTACATTTTCTGCCGTGATGCTCATAGCGTCGTGAAAAAGGGGGTGAGAGAAAGAGAAAGAGAGATGAAATGTAGAACTATATGTGAGGATTTGAGGGAGAAAAAGAGAGAGAAAATGGACACATATACGACCATACGTAGCATGAATCACGACGTAGTCATCCTGGCGCCAGGACTTGCGTCGCACCATATACGTAGGTGCATCTCGCGAGTTCAGATAAGGGAAACTCGTGCTCGGACCATACATGCACAACATACACGCATGCACTTCTACAATCCGAGAGTTTGCACAAAACGTTTACGGAAATGTCTAGAGAATTGTGGAAGTCGCTGTTTTGTTCATTCATGCAAAATTACTTTCTTATCATCCATTTTATAGATTCAATTTTTATGACTGATAAAAATCTAACATAATTATTGAATGTTTTACTTCATAGAGAAATGAGTAGTTTTTTTCTGAAGGTGTTTCAACAAGGCTGGAAACACTTGCAGTGACAAGCGATTCAATTGATTCGTAATCCGTCGTCTGCGCACATATCCGACAGATTGTTTATTACGCTAAGTGCCTGTTTCGGAACGGAATATGGCGTATGTCAGTATCTAATTACATGTAGATCTTACTTGAGTCACTTGGATTACTTAATATACTTAATGGCCTCGTCTTGTCTTAGCGCCACACGTTTTTTCCCCAACCCAGAGTTTCGCGTCAATTCCTTCATGTAAATTAGAAACAATCTACGACTCTGATAAAACTCTCTTGTTATGGAAATTTCGCCTACGCTTTGTAATTTTAATGTGTGCGAAATGCGAATTATTTAAAATCATTGCCAGGTGAGCGACAAGTAATCTTAAAAAAGTGTTGATTTGAATGATTCTTACACTTTCATGAGGAAACGATTCCAAGATATCGCCCACGTGTTAATTTAATCTGATTGACACATTGACGGTATAATTACGCAGTTCTGTAATTACTAACGTCAAAATGCCAGTTACAGCACAAATTCACCTTAAAAATCAAGGTAGTGAATTTGCTGAATGTAAATTTTACCTTTGGGATAATTCGATACAAATTTCAACAATGACAACTTTCCCACGCACGCGAGATATGTACATATATTGCACTTCGAAAAGATGGTGATGAAAAATGCAAGAAAAGTGTCGTTGCTTTTCACGTAAATGCGTTCAACTGGTTAGAAAGCACGTACAAAGCTTTACAATGCGGCTGAAAGTTGATACCGGTGTTTGTTGACGATTCCCATGTTATATAGTCGAATAAAATACTCACCGTCCTTAAGGCCGGCGCCAGACAAAAACCGCAACAAAAAACCTATGAGAAACCATTACCCGCAATGATTAGTACGTATTGCACGCGCATTGCAGTCGTCTATGGTAAAAGGAAACGACTTGACAGCACCTAATTACTCCTTTCGCATGACATCATTAACGACTAGATGATTATGAATGAACGATTATGAGCGCGTTTCTGTGACCTCAATTCCATCATGGGAAACTGCGGAAAACACTATTTATTCCTCCCTCTACACCATTAACTCGCACTTTCATTTAGTTTGTCTTTTACTTATATTTATAACGTAATTCTTACAGTAAACAGAAGTATTGGGTTTGCCCAGAAAGTCGTCATCGTCTTCATAGTTTTATTTCGTAACTTTGGAAAGCATTTCGAAATAAAACTATGAAAACGACAAAAACTTTCTAGCCAGCCCAATAATATTCGAATATGAATGCATTTTTTTGAAAATTTTCAGAAGAAAAAAAATTACCGGAGGCATTGTCGCGCACAAATAAGTATGTCTTCTTCTGGCGTATTGTCAGAAGACTTAACCGACTGCTAAAAATACTTACGGAAATAGTCAAAATAGATGTTTCACGGAGCATTGACCTGAATGACATAGCGAAAAGGGTCACGCGTAACTTTGAAGCCCGGCAAAACATAAAAAACGCTTCCTGGCCAATAAGCAGGCGCCTGTGAAACATTGTACTACAACAGGGTTCATGACTCGCGATCAGCGGGTACGATTTCTTCATTAATTATTAATTAAGCGGCTCTCAACGTTCGCTATTACCCTCGCTCAGAGTTCCTGTCTCGGAATGCATTTATTTTCCATTACCATTCACTTAAGGGAAACTACTGTTTTATATTCGTAGATGATTGCATTTTATTCTGTATAGGTAATATTTTACCCAAAAGAATTGTAATTGAAGATATTTCTTCACAAATTATCCAACAGCCTCAGACAAACACATGAATAGCTAAACCTTACTCATTACCCAAAAAAGGCAGAGCAAAAAAATTGCTTTTCTCCCCTAATTTGCATATCTATCCCAAATAAAAGTTGAGAAATTAAATACACGTAATTTCATTAAAGTGATAAGCATCGAATTCGATCAAAATGGTTTTTTTCTCGTGTTGCTTTCGGAGAGCAGGAGCCAATTAATTAACAGAAACGCTAAAGGATAAGAAGTGGAAGGGTAGGAAAAAGAAAGATGGCTTCGAAAAGCAGGTGAGGTGGAGGAGGGAGACACATTACGACGTCTCGTTTCACGTCCAGGATGATAAAGGACTCTCTTTCGTGCACGGTAGCAGTCAACAAGACTGAGTTTGGCTCGAAGCTGCATTCCATGCCTGCATCGACAACACACATGCATCTGCATCTTTTGCAGATACAATTGGCCGAAGAGCGTGCAAATCTTCGCGCGAAGCTTTCTTTGATCGTCCACTTACGAATCTTATATGATGCCATTTAATGCATGTAATTTATACCTTATAAGAAATATAATAAGCTAGTGTGGTATCAATTATATTAAAATTGTGTCAATTGAACATAATGTTTTACTGAAAAGTTTTCAAACCCAAAAATGGGGAATACAAATATGTGCACTATCTTTTTTCGGAAATTTACTATCCTCATTACGAGTGTAACATGAAGTAATAAATAAAGGACAATTAGGGTGTCAAACTACGTAAACTTCTTATCTAGTGCGAAGTGGAAACGAACTAGAAAACTACAGTTTGTTTAAACTTCTAAGTAAGGTTTAGCAAGTTACACTATGAATTTTTCAGTTATTTTCATTTTAGTGTCAATTGCATTTCATAATGCAGTTTGTGATATGTTGAAGGAAGGCGTGAGTACATAACTATCAGTATTATATTATATTTTTGTAAAGGAGAATTATAATTAAATATGCAACTAGATTTTTAATTTTTAGAATCCAGATTCATTTACATCAACAGAATCTGGACTCATCGATTCTGCAGTATTGGCAAAACCAGAAATGAACGTAAAGGAAAAAATTACAACAACTGAAAATTACATAATAAGATCAAGGACAACAGAAAGTATCGCAAACTCTGTGGAAACAAAAGCCACAACATTGCCAGCAGCAGTAACAGAAAGCTCAGACCCAACAACTTTAGAAACGACACAAAATGAGGAAGAGAGCTCAATATATCAAGATTGTCTTTATCTTGAAGATGATAAAGTATTATTCAAAATTCTCAACAATTTTGATGAACTTTCGTGGTACATGGAAAATTGCTATCCATTTCGTATAGGAGACTTGTTACCGGACTTGATATAATTTTGTTCTCCATATGGTAACATTTAATACGAATAATAATGTAAACATTTACAGTTTAGATTATTAAAGAACTTGGCTAAAAACTACTATTATACAAAAGTGAAGCATCCCGATTTTCTTGAAACACTCTATAACTCAATAAAAATAAGTCGTGGTTTCTCCATAAAAGATAACGCTAATGGCGACTTAGACCATCACGAAAAAATCAAATCCACGCTAGCATAATAACTGAGGCGCGATATCAAGTAACTGCCATTAAAGTCTCCCGTTCTATCTATGTCATATCAGCGCACAAGTGCATTTCGGATCCGGTTTTTTGATAGGGGCCTTGTCGGCTCAAGAAATCTTCGTTTCGTCGCTACCATCGGCAAGGACTTTTTCCAGAGCAACTTTCGCATACTTTGCATCTGGCATCGGAGAATAAAACGAGAATTGGGAGCAATGCCGGCGAAATGCATCTGAGAAGCGTCGAGCAAAACGAGCCGCGTGACTCAACGTGATACGCGAATCGAATTGCCACGCGGAATGCAGAGTGTGCGTTGATCGATTCGCCTCGATTAATTCAGAAAATATTCTGCAGGTCAACGTCTCCGGTTGACCCCCTCCGCAGTAAGAAAACAAGACTCGTGCACATTTTCATAAAAGGTGTCGGAAGCAATTTATGTGCCGGGTCATACCTTTGAATATGTGTGAATAACTATGATCGAGATTTGAATTTCGCGGTTTTTTTAATTTTATGTTATAGTTTTTGTAATTTGTAATAATATCTCTTCAGTTAAATTTTCATCTAAAAGTTTAAAAGCCGCGATTGAAATTGAGTATTCGAATAAATTACACTCACCAATGCGATACCTCTGAAGTTTTATGAGCAGCAAGGATTCCTGTTTCAAGTGATGGATCACCTTTTATTGTCGATAGATATTTTGTACATTCGATGGATACATTGTACATTGTATGTGGACCTGGAAACATAAAAAAAAGGAAATTTTCAATCTCTAGTGTGATTTCACGACTTTATGAATGATTGTTCTCATTTGCAAAATTGCAATCAATTACTTAGAATCACTGACAGGGCTTTCAACATTTGTGCAGAATGTATGAAGCTGAAAAGCAATGTGGCCGCATCGTGATATTTAAATTATACTTAAAAGATGATACTTAATTATCATTTCCTTCATCCTCATTTGCATCGAAATCCATACATTTACACATATTTTACCACTCATGTGTAATACTTACAAACACAAGTGACCTAAATTCTGATGGCAGAGTCACCTGTCCATGTAAAGCTAATCGTGAAGATAATAAACCAGGACTCGAGATGCTAGTTCGCAAAACAAATAAAAAAGCGCACTCGATAAATCCTCTTCAAGTTGGATAAACTTTAGATCCAAACCCATGTCCGATTCTCATACGACGAGTCGGCAAAAGAGATATCTCGAGGAAGACGCAGCGCTCTTGAAAGTACAAGAAGATAACCGATCCTTTCCACTTCTTGGCGTTAAATCGCGTCGCTTTGCAAGCAGATTTAGTCGCAGGAGAGGCAATTCAAGCAGGAAGGATTTTGAAAAGCTTTAGGAGAAACACCGCATGTGGTGTACATAGGTTGAACAACGATAAGACAAGACTTGGTGGGTTGTGTACGATCTTGTCAGAATTCTACTTTACTCATCCTCTCTCCTCTTTACTCTTTCATGTTTCATCTTTACTTTGTCCTGTAACTTCTTTCTTCTTTGCAAAATCCTGTTTCAAATTTTCTCTTTTTCTTAAAACTTAACTTCCACCCCCGCTAAGAAGAATGAACCCGCAGTTTCTCTCCATGAACATGGTCTCGAATTCTTCCTTCCAGCAACTCATATGTTTTATTTTACTGTTCATCCTTTGCGTCGCATGAAACGCATGACGCGTATGCACGAGATGCATAATAATGCGAGGCGACTTTGCATATATGGTCACAATGTGAGGCAGTAATTTAACTTCTTTTCAGGTTAAGAAAGAAGGATTTAGTAGGACGGTTTGAGGATAATGTTGAAACTATACGTTATTGAGCAGATATAATGTGGTCTCATAATAACAGTCTGTAGAGAAAATAACAGTAAGAATTAGGATTTATAAACAAATGTTGCAAGCCTCCAAATGAGAACATATACGTAAACAACACACCTGTAAAAATTCTCCGCAACTACCAATTCTGGGTCTATTATTCGTCAATTATCCAACAGATACATTATGCCAGCCAAGCCTGTCTGCTTCTAGACGCGAAACCTACCCAAGCGTATCTCTGAATAATTCAGTCAGATCTTATCGATATCTAAAGACTATATCAGAATCAGCGAATAATTACACGTTAGCATCCAATCTATTGTAACACTATAAAATACTGCTCCTATTATAAAATGCTGATACTATGTCCAAGCCTTTCATTACTTGTCACCTTACTTTTTCAATATATATTGTAATTTATTTCTTTTTTCACATATGAAGAGAGATGGGGGACAGATGGACTCCCTCGAGATAATAATACCTCCCCAACTCTCTTGGGTAGTAGAAAGTCTATTTCCCTTTGGAAACTTGGTGTGTGACTCGAATGTAAAAAGTTATTTTCATTCTCTCACAGCTGGGAAGACAATCATTTGGATTGAAGCGAGACACCCTGCATATAACGAAACGCGGTCCATTTCCATTCCACCCGCGAACACCTGCACGTATTTGTCTGTTGAGAGGACGGCGGTGGGTTGGAATGGGATGGGGTGAGGGGGTGGTAAAGAGGAAGGAGGAAAGGGGCAAGGGGGAGGGAGCTTAGAACGTCGAGACGTCGACGTCGAGCAGGCGTCTTTGCAAAACAAGGACGGATCGCACCGACGCCACGGCGCCGACGTCCAGCTGGCATCCCCGTTAGATCGCGACGCCTCAGGGCCGTTCTTCTTGCATTTTCCTTCATCCCTCTATCAATTTATTTGCAAGATACGCGACTCGTTCGTGCGTACATTAAATCGAATTAGATTTGACGTCACATGACTGGATCAGCATCCTTCTTTTATTTAAAATTTCACAGCACGTGCGCAATTTCTTTTTTATTTCCTCTTCTCTTCATCTTAAGTAACGGTGAAGTAAAAATTGTTATATTTTCGAGAGCAATCAAGATCAAACTTTAATCTACGGGGGTCATAAACACTATTTTCGTATAATATCACTTTATATCTTTTGAAATTTAAAATCACTTCAAATCACTTAGAATTCGTAAAAATTTCTAAAATTCACGACAACCTTGGAAATCTCTTAAAATTCTTTGAAATTTCTAGAAACGTCTTAAAATTCCACGAAATCCCTTCTGTTAATATTCCATGAAATCCCTTAAATATTCACTAATTCTCTGCTAATTCTTTTAAAATTCCTCAAAATCATTTTAAATCCTTTAATTTCTACGAAAAGCTATAAAATTCCTTAAAATTCCTAAAAATCTCTTAAAATTGCCTGTAAAACCTTCAAAATTCGCTGAAATTTTTTGAAATTCCTAGAAACACCTTTAAATTCCTTAAAATTCCACTACAATATTTAAAATCCCATAAAATTTTATAAATTCTTTAAAATCTATTAAAATCCCATGAAATCCTTTACAATTTCACAAAATTTTTCACACATCATAAAAATCTCGTGAAATCTTTTAAAATTCAACAGGGAACTTTGAAATTCCTTGAAATGCATTGAAATATCTAAATAAAAATTCTTGGAAACAAAAATCTCACCAAATCTTTTAAAAATCAAAAATAACTTTTGAAATTTTTAAAAATTCCATGATCCACGAGGAATATTAAAATCCCTTAAAATCACTTTAAAAAGTCAAAATTTCTTCAAATTCTTACAAACTTTTAAAATTCCACAAGGAACTTTAAAATTCCTTCAAATTCGTTGAATTCCCTAAACTTTCTTAAAAATTTCTTAAAATTTCATGAAGTCCTTTAAAATTCCACTATGTCTTAATTCATACAAATCTCTTGTAATCCCTTTAAATTCCTAGAAATCTCTTAAAATCCTTTAAAATTATTGAAAATCTCTTGAAATCATTAGAAATCCAGAGAATCTCAAAGAATGCCTGAAAATTTTTGATAATCCTTTGAAATCTTTAGAAAGTTTCTAAAATCTGTTAAATAAACTATAAAAGCTATATATGTAATACGACAAAAATAACATACACTGAAAAAAAGGTTTGGTCCGGACAACAAAATAATTTTGTTGGTATTTGTGCAATAAAATTTGTTTGTTGACTCAACCAAATTTTTGTTGGTATAGCATTAAGTTTTGTTAAACCAACAAAACGTTCCGTTGAACCAACAAAAATTTTGTTCAGCCAACAAAACAATTTTTGTTGCACAAATATTTTTTTCAGTGTAGTTAGCATAAATATCAATTTCTATTTTCCCTGACAACTACTCGCATTTCCCTGATTTCCCGGACAAATTTTTTTTTTCCCTGACTTCCCTGACATGTGGCCACCCTGCATAAAGGTTTCTTCATGGGTAAAAAATAATGATACAATTTGAAGTAATATCGAGTGTTGTTGGACGGCTGGATTATCCAGACTTTCCGAGAACGAGAAGCAAGTTCGTTTCCCCCACTGTGCGGAAAATTGGATATTCTGGCGCGGATGTCGCTTATTTTTGTGATACCCCGTTCTAATTCCGGGGACACGTGCCCGCGGAAACAGATGTGCCCGCGCCCTCTGCCCGTATAAATATATCGCGACTGACTCGTTAAGTCGTACGGGGTGATCCGAAATTCATTGCTAGAGCCAGACGTGTGGTATAGTCGTGTTAACATTAGCACTAGACGTCAAAAAAGCTATATCTACGAGTATACTGTCATTTAGACAAAAACATGGGTGGTCTTGAATGTCTTGATATATCCGTATAGTCACTATCAATTCAAGTTCGAATAATATTGCAGATATTGAAAAATAGCGCTGTTACAATTACTATAGCTGGCGCCACGAAAGTCCGGATATTCGACCCATTTAAATCGACTTTCGAACCCTTACGTGTACTATATCAACCTATGAACGCAAAGGAAAGGATAAAACAAAGAAATGAAACAAAACTTTCGTAGAAACGAATCACCGGATATATTCGCTCGTAGCTTTCTTGGATTTTGGGATAAAGAGTGCTCTGGAATCTGAACTCGTTACCCTCCTCCGAGAGAGATTCCTCGTCGGCACGATTTTCGCACGCCACTGAACTCGGTCCGTTTAACTAAGAGGTCAAATCGGTAACTCAGAAACTCAGGAGACTCCTCACGCCTCACGTAGTTCGTGTGCTCTTTAACAATAAATTAATGAAGTTTAATATATTTTAATTTATCTGCAAGATTTAGCGTGCATGATACTTTCTTCTTTACAATTATAAAGATGTGCTACGGATAATAAATTATGTAAGATGCACATTTAGATCTCGAGGATTATCAATCTAATCGTCACTTAGATGTCGTCACCATTCACTATATATCAAATACCATAATACCGGTTATGCTTACTACATGCTTCATTCCAAGGGTGAGAATTAATACGTTGGAATGGCCGTAATTACTGAAATCTAACTATCCGAAGGTCTATTAAGATTGGTGCATTGCTACTGTGAAGTAAGTGCCGACGAGTCACGCATCGTGCACCGCAAGAAGAGGCAAACAGAAGAAGAGAAGGTACCTTGATGAATGCAGAAAAGGAAAAATTTTCCTCTTTCGGCTTGTCCCTGTCGCTTAGGAACGCGAAGCACGCCATTTCTCGATTCCTATGCACATTTCGTTAAAGAAGAAGGATGTACGGTTATTTTATAGCGCCATTCATTTCCCTCTATTATATAATTGATTCTATATATTCTATTGATCCAACAGAAGAAAGTAGATGATTATTTCAATTTGTGAAAGTTTAAACGTAGACCATGATTTACTGTGCTCAGGTATAATTCTAAACGGATCCTAATCGTAAAAACTGTGCAATTTTACGTGTAGAATTAGTTTGCGAAACACCTATCTGCCTAATAAAATGCAATGCAGTAACGCAAGAGTAACGATTTAACGATCTCAGGACATTTGATACGGCTCTAAATGATTTAAGACGCCCAGATTATCAGCGAGTTCTGATTTTAGAAAATGCTCAGCCATAATCAGCCTGTTTGTTCATCAGACCATGTAAACATAAATAATTAATTCGATACTGCAATTTATATTCATATCGCACAGTCTGTCCAGAAAATACCTCTATAAATTTATAAGACTTAAAATCCATTCACTAATTAGGAAAAGTGAGCAACTATTTACCCAATGTAATAAATTTACTCATTTTCAGTCAATCTTAAAACATCAATCTGTGAAAATGAATTTTAAATCATCTTAACCCAAACCACATACTCTGTAGTTTCCAATTTTTAAATGTACATAATTTTGCATACAATTAAGAATTAAATATTTTTTTAAGTACATATAGTTAAACTAAAAAATATCATCAAGCGCGACCCACTTTTGCAAGGCTGACACCATAACTACACAAAAATTTCCACACAACACACCTTTCCTCATATATCAAGCGTAACTACACATTTAGTGGATGAAAATTAGTATATCATTAAGGAAGTTATCTGGTCAAAAGATATAAAGCTAAAGAGCCTTGGTTAGCCAATGGCGATATATCACTGATTCCATATATCATAGATCTCGAGAGATTTTATAGATACTTTAAGATGATGGTCGCGTGAGACTATTAAATTGTGAGAAGCATCGTCTTCGTAGACACATTAGCGAAGAAAATTCTCTATCATTCGTACTCGTCTGGCGCCAGGTAAAGAGACACGTGCACATATCGCTTAAGCGTATAGAATGTAAGACCCTGGGTTCGCAAACGAGCTCGTTCCTACTCATTAAGGCGTTGTATAGGAATGCATCCCAATGGTTCTGCTCCATGAGCGCCTATATACAATCCGCGGCATGTGCTTTTACGAATTACACATGTGTGAGCAACGCCTTAGAATGACGCCTGTCTCCATTCAAACCAGGGCTGTATTCATAAAATGATTTTAACATTCGCATTGTGATTCATCTGATTTTCACCCTGTTCTATGAAAAAAGACAATATACTTTTTTCGAAACATTTCCTTAAGGCCATGATACTTTATCATAAGAGCAATTTAGTTTCACCAACTTTACGTTCGCAATAATAAATCTTTTTCGCCAAAACTAGGCCAGTGATCTCCATTTCATGCAGACGGAGGTAAATGGCCTAGTTGTAGCGAAATTGCTAAAAATTCCATAAAACGCCAGTAAAGTTTTGTAAAATGAAATTTCCTCAAATCCCTTGAAATTTTTCAAAATTTGAAGTAATTGAAAAAATTACAATTTTAGTCTTACAATTGAAAAAATGTTTATTATTGCGCGCGTATATTATTGCTAGTATTTGTTATTGCGAACGTGAAGTTGGTGAAACTAAATTTGCTCTTGCGGTAATTCCTTCATGCCCTTAAAGATAATTAATGTGGAGAGAATCTCTAATGAGATGATTCACAACTGTGTCAAATTGTGTTCGATGACCTCATCGTCACGTTTCTTCCCCCCTACAAGTGAACAATATATATATAGCTGCGTATTTCTGCAGTAGCCGCAGCCTTGTAACATTATTTGGAAGGCACCATCCTCCGCTCAATTGCGATAACTGTACTACATCTGCATCGTCACATATGGCAAGCGTCCAAACGTACATGCCGCAACTGATAGCGATTCTTCCTAAACGCATATCTCGTCTTACTTCCGGTTTAATCCTCAACGGCTTATTTCCTCCCCAGTATTGCCGGATCCTATTCCACATACCGAGCTTATGGCTCTCTGGCTTCTATAAAATACAGATAAGGGGATCCTTATTTTTATTTTCGGAACGCTTCCGCAACAGACAACGAAATTGAATACCTCTCTTAAAACATTCGTTCGAATAATAATACAGTTCTCTATATATAGCATAATTGAAAATATAATTGATTTGTTTATGGAAAATGTGTAGCGAGATGAATGATCTGAGATTGTCAGTGTCTGTTTGCATGACAACTAATCTTTCTTGTCTTCTTAATCTCGGATACTTTGGTACTGAAGAAGAGTGGCAAATGTGCCTTTTTGTCTTGGCACATTTCTCAGACCTCTTCTTCCGTCACCTTCTCGAGCGTCCAATTACTTCTTCTACATTTCAACTCGCTTCAGAAGTTCACCTGTCCCACTCTTTTACTGCAAATGTGCTTATTAACGTCAGCCGGCAAAGTAAATGCGCTAATAACTTCTCGTTTCTTGTCGCGTTTATGTCCGAACGAGCCTCTTCCCATTTGAATCGGTCACTGCGTACATATAAACTCGCATGTAAGTACCTATACTACTCGAGAGTGCGATAGCATGTCCAATACCCTAGTTACTAAGCACAAGAGAAGGCGATAATTGCCTGAAAAATGTTAATGGAACTCCTTATCGCTTCAGCTATTTGATTTCTTATTCAATTATCCAAAATTGGGTACTAATTGACATTAAGATTTGATCATTATATGTTTTTTAATTTGTAACTTCGGCCAGTAATACAGGAATATCTCAACATGTAATATTTGCATATGAAATGCGCAGAATTTCGTAATACTCTGCATTTTTAAATCTTGTTGATGAGATGCACCTTTATTTTGCATTTCGCATACAGCGTTATATGTTCTCTGAGTGCAGTTACTATTCATGTCGGGCACGAAAGTCAGAATAATGTGCGTAATGAGTCAAGTGCCAAGTTTTCGTGCAAATGGCAGAAGCATCTGAGAACCGCACATCGACTCCTTGGCCTCAGGTGAGTCATTCTCGGAAATGGTGTGCAACTTAGTATACACGTGAAGCCGAAGGAGAATGCCGACATCACATGGAAACGCAAAAGGCGAGGCTGCGGAGGCGTTAAACGTTCACTGGCTGCCACTGTTCGACTTTTGCTCGACATACTCCTTTGCAATCTTGTCTTACATCTTGCCCGACTAAATCTCCTCTTGTCTCGCTTCAACATGTCAAGATTTGTTTTTCACTTGTTTCCATTTATAAAAATGCACTCAACCACAGATTAAAACATTAAAACTCTTTAAACATTTTGAAATGTACTTTTTTCATCAAAATCAGTTCAGCTGTATGTATAATAGACATTAATAAGGATGATGATTCATATCGAAACCACGGATATTATTACATATATATATGGATACGTATCAATTCTGTGTGAGCGGTTTTTAGTAAAGTGTCATCTGTCCTTTTCTGTGGTTACCAATCACCTCGCGGTCGGATGCTCGACTTTAAGCAGGATTCAAGGCGAGATCCACGCAGGACATATCATATTCTAATATTTATTTTGTAAAATTTCTATCTCATATAGCAGATCCTGATTAAACTTGAATATTTTCCATACATTTTCACTTCACATAAGAACATATTGTTTCAACACGTTCAATGTTTCTGCGGAAATATATGCACCTCTGCGTACTACTCTTTCGTAACTGATATAAAGGTGCGTTTCGAAAGAAGGATGCGGATAAAGACATAAATGTCGATTGCCTAGTTTTGAAATAATTTCACTCCAATTGAACCTTTTGTAGTTATGGGGGCGCGACCTGTGGCGGTTCTTAAGCGCAGCCGAGCATAAACTCACCATTATTGTTGCGGCTATGGAAATACGATACGCCATTTCAAAGACTTCGGGGTTACGAGTAGGTGATCCTGCCCAGTTTGGTATAAAGATAACATAGGCGCGACATCTGGCACCTCATAACCAGTGAAACTAGTGTATATTAGTAAATATGTATACATGAATACATATCCAACATAGCTGCACGTATGCATGCACGGATCTTTGAATGTGTAAATGTATGAAGAACTGAATATATGAATTGGCAAATATGTGTATGCCAGCATGTAGTATGTACTCAAATCGCGGTTGCATGCATTCTGCCCACACGAAAACGTGCCTTCCGAACTCAGCCGGCACGTACTGCTGCGGTGCCTATTTTGTTGCCGCGATAATTTATTACGATATTCGACCTCCGACCCTAATGCATTTGACGGTCCAACTAATTCGCTTCCACTTTTCAGAACTCTACAGTCTATGCAAATTATACGCCACCACACTTGACGTTTCTTATGAGTTAGGGTGCAGTAGCATACAATAGCATAGAATAACAGTGACGTATTGTACTTTCATCAGACATGTCCTTCTAATAAAAGATAAAAGCTCCTTATTAAATTGTTAATTCCCTTTTCCTTACTTATAAGCTCTTACTTATACTTCTATAATAATGCCGTAAGTTTAAGACTCTGCATGTGTCTGGTTACGGCGTATAGCTAATGGTATAGATACAAGTTTTTTGCAGATATGAAAAGTTATGCGAGAGACTAAGCAGAGAGATAGGTACGAAGCATCTTCGTGTAAAGTGAACCAGACTCGTATATCGCGGTTCCCACACATCATCGTGGGCTCCTTTGGCGCACATACCAAGAGTGCAGATACGAGTTCACTGATATCTCCGGTAACGCAAGGGTGACGAAACCCAACGACGACGCATACGCCGGACATGAAAGGCGACCGCCAACAAACCCCGAGTGTCATAAGCAAAAAAGGATTCAGGTACTCTGGATTCACGTGACCAGATTCATCACCTGACTCCCGTATGCAAGTGAGCATACTTTGTGTGCTCATACTCAATCTGAACTAGTTAAATCTTACTAATTAATAGTAGCCAAATCTAATATCCTTGTTTTTAATCACCTACTTTATTAATTGTAATTTCTTATTAAAATTAAAGTACTTAAAATTCCAGGAAATCTTTTAAAAATTATAAAATTTTTTTGAAATCCCTTAAAATTTCTGGACAAACTTTAAAATTACGTAAAATTCGTTAAAATCCTTTAAAACTTTGTTCAAACCTCTAAAATTCCCATAAATATCTTTAAATACGTTAAAATTCCATGAGAAACTTTAAAATCTCTTAAAATCACTTTAATATCATAGAAAATCTTTTTAAAATA
Source organism: Synergus magnus (assembly GCA_032275165.1). NCBI lineage: Eukaryota > Metazoa > Arthropoda > Insecta > Hymenoptera > Cynipidae > Synergus > Synergus magnus. The sequence goes on along the minus strand of JAUESH010000044.1, from coordinate 7,237,211 downwards.
ATAAAAATCTCTTGAAATCCCTTAAAATTTTATAACAAACATTAAAATTCCTTAAATAAATCCCTAAAAATCACTTTCCATTATAGGATTCTTAAAACTTTCTTAAAATTCATGAAATATTTTAAAAATCATAAAAATCCTTTAAAATTCTTCGACAAAATCCGTTAAAACCTCATAGAATAACTGAAAATTCTTTGTAATCCTTCGAAATCCTTGAAAGTCATTTAACTGCCGTTTACAACGTTTATATATAAACGAAAATAAAAAGTAAATTCCATCACCTACAAATAAAAATAAAAATAATTTACCAAAAGTTTATATTTACAGAAATAGTAAAATATGGTATAACTAATAATTTGTGGTTGTGGAAACCACAAATTGTAATTGTACCATATTTTACTATTTCTGTGCTTGTCACAACCATAGTAGTTTTTTCCGTGTAAACGTTGCAAACGGCAGTTATATTGAAAATCTTCTAAAATCTAATATCTGTTAAATCCTTCTCTAAAATAAACTATAAAAGCTATATAATATGACAAAAATAACATAGTTATTTATACAAAAGGTTTAACATTATTGAGTAAGTAAAACTACTAAATAGATTACTACGTTGACCTTACTAATTTACTTTGGTAATAGACTTACATGCGTTACTTGAAATAAATTCCCAAAAATAAAATTTAAAATCAATTTTCAAAAGGGGTGAGAAGCCATAGCGCTCGAATCAAGAAATTGTATAATACCCGCTTGTACGATGCGGCGGTTCAATTAGCCAAGTTCTTACGAATTCAGATTGAGAGAAGTAATTCACGTGTCAGTGACATTCTTCAATTTTGAAAAAAAATAATAAGATGAAACACGAAATCCTTCCACATAAACCCAAACATAAACCTTCCCCATATGGCATTACGAGCAATACCAGTTTTGTTTAAGGTTTAAGTAAAATAGCTCTCAACAAAGTTATTTTCACGAATCTCATGCACTGAGGGCTATATTAGGCATTTCTTGTGGTTCCCCGTAAGGAGATTCCGTTCTGCGTAGGCAACCCGATATCTTTGAGCGTGACAACGGCGACTTGTTTAGCTCGCTGGAATAAAATGACCCGGTTGCACCAGCTGGATCACTCTGCATACAAAGTGCCGACCGTCTTCTTGGGTTCACAAATCATAAGCCACGTCACGCGAGTGCATACTCGGTCCTGCAATAAGATTCTAAAGCGGTGGTTCAGTTCCGACGCGACGCCAAGTTCGCTAAAAAAAAAAATGTTATATGACTGCTCTTGTTGGCAAAGAATGTCTCGCGTCGTTTCACAGCCTTTTGCTAATTAAACCGGTTAATTACTGGGCAAAACACTTGATTGATCTATTAATTAAATTACTTGCCGCAATTATCATTTAATTAGTTATTGCACTTGCTCTCTACTATCACTTAACATACTTTTCTTACACGAAAGCACGACATAAAAGCTAGGGGAAAATTACATCATCTTACGTTCAAAATAAAACGTAAATAACCGATTATGAATTACGATCTGTGAAGTTCATTATAAAATCGTTATGGTTATTAATTATATGAACCTTAAAGAATAATAATCATAAAATCAGAAGTAATTGTAAGAACTAATATGAGAATAAAGAGTTAAAGAGGATGAAGCACAGAAGATCAGAAAGCATTTAATGAGCCCCAGGAGCAATAAATATCGAAACTAAAGAGTCGAGAGGACACTACCTGAATATCAACTGCATGTTCATGTATATCTTACTGCTATTCATTAAACGAACGTTAATCCAGATAGCATCTGCAGGCTGACCGCAGGACATATTAGCCCTGAAGTCTAGACGTTAATAAAATGAAAGCGACGCTGGGTAATTAAATTACATTATCTCGAGTCTTGGTTTTCCTGCTTTTGATGAAGTGGATCGCTTGCTAGGTGACCGGTTTATCCTCTTGAGTTGCGTCCGGATAAAACCAGCAGGTTTCCTCCTGTTGGAGACTTTTTGGTTCATTAACGTCTTCCATTGTAGGCTTAATGTATCTGCATCCTGGTACCAGAAGAGTTTAAACATTATTTCTCAAAAATCAAACTCTTGAGAACAATTTAAATAACCTAATTACTTTTGATTACAAAATAACGCATATAATTATTCGTGATTGAAATATTCATGAGCAGGTCTTTAGTTACACAAGAGCGACTTGTTTTGCGGATTCCCAAAAGACAAAATCAAAGCAGAATTTAAATTAAAAGAGGGTTGTGGTTGGCGTCGCAGAGTCGAGGCTTAAGTTCTCGAATGATGTTGGTTTTTTTTCATGGCCTGAGGTCCCGCAGCTTCTTTATCTCCTCCTTCCGACACGGTTTTCGATGTGGGAAGGCGAGAGTTAAGGTAAGGACTGCCCGCTGAGTCCTGGCGCCTACACGATCCTAGGCACACCTGTGCCAGTCTCATTCTTTTATTTTTTTTTAAAATTTATTCTTGTCTAGTCTAGTCTAGTCATCTATAGCCATCTAGCCCAACCTAGTCTCCACTCTAATATCTACATATAGTTCTTTCTATTTCACTCTCGACTAAACCAGTCCCACTTTCGTGAACACACAAATCTAAAGTCTAGAGTCCAAATATTAGAAACGTACGCAACCAAAAGAGAACTTATCCTCACATCTGGGTAATTATTAAATAAATTCTGAATAATCTAAAGGTATCATTGAAAAAATCATATTTTAAATGGGAATCATCCCAGAAGGGTGGAATCTGCAAGGTATAGTAGACTCAAGATTCTAGTATCTAGGTAACACTCATTGATGGGTTTCCGAACAATGTTCGGAAAAGCCGGTTACATGTGGAGGATTTCGCAACCGCGAAACCAGCGCAGCTGCAGCATCCTGTGGTGATAGTCAAACGGCTTTACACGAATTTGCTGACGCGAGGAAAGATGAGCGGAAAGAGGAAGCGAAGAGGAAGCGAGCAAGGTAGCAGAGAAGGTCGGTGGAATTCCGGGAAGTTAAAGAGTTTGCCACACTCGCAGATATCTCGTTTGTGATTCTCAGAATGATGTTCTGGTATCAGGTGGAATCCATTCCGATTATTTTTTAACGATCTTGATAGGCTTCTTTCCATTTCTGAAATTTTCTATCACTTCAGAGATTTATAGTGCAATTAGGGGTCGTAAATTTATTACGCAACACTTTTTTTATACCATTTTTGAACCCTCTCTCCCTCCTTGTAACGCTACTGTAACAATAGACCTAGGTTATTGTTACGGGAGGGTGTTATTGTTACGGTAGAGAGAAAACTCTCCCCCCTTGATTGTTACGTAATTTTGATTAATCTGTTTTTTTTTCGCTCTAGATTTCAATGTTTGAAGCTGTTTTAAAAGGTATTAAAGTTTTTACACGGTTTCAAGGTACATATATCATTATATTGCAAGGAATTTCAGAAGGTTTAAAGTTTTTTTTTAAAGACGTTACGGGATTTCAAAGATTTTAAAGGATTTCAATCAATTTCACAAAATTTAAGGACATGTGTTACTTACCATATGAGCAAATTTAGATAACTCGGTTTTTTTCTCATAATATTTACTTTTTGAAAAAAATAATAGTGCAAAGACGTAAAAAACGTGAACACGGACGTCTGTGCACTATTATTTTTTTGAAGAAGTAAAAGTTCTGAGAAAAAAACGGGGTTATTTAAATTTGGTTCTCCAAGGCAAGGAAACAAGGCAAAATCTTGTAACTTGTATCCGAAAGTTGCCTTTATTAATAAATAATTTACTTCTCTCATATTCTAAATCCTAACACGTGTTTGATTGAAATTTAATAAATCCTTAAAGCCCCCACAATACATCAAAAGATTTAAAGATCGATAAATTGAAATGATCAATATTTTCTGTTCATTTCACACTAGTGTTACAAAATGCTTTTCCGTGCAAGAAAATAATAACTGAAAAATTGAAATGATGAGCCTTCTTTTCTGCCCAAATTAAAATTAAGCTCTTCAATTGGTCTGCACGTCCTTTAAGAATGTCGGATCATAAAACAGGAGGCAACCTGTTTTTTTGGGAACCCCTCTTATGGGGATATAAATGACCCAAGCTCGTGACTTACGCGCGTTCGTTTGTCGATATTTATTTATCGCGCAAAAAACGGAATGAGAAAAAGGGGCTACTGTATTGGAGAAAAACGGGAATAACGAGGCGGCTCTGGGCTCTTTCGATGGTTCATTCCGACTGTTACAGGTGCTCTAGAGTCTGGGACGGGAACCTCTGCACCTGCCGCTGCATCATTCATTGCTTTTAGTTCTCAGGTTCGCTTCGCCGTGCCATCGGCAATGCGGTCCAAACGTGCCGTCATCTACATTCTGCATTCTGCATCCCTGTCTACAGTGTTCATTACCATCCTTTTTCCCTTCTTTAACTCTCCTCAATCCTCAATTTTACGAGCAATTTTACTGCACAACATCCACAACATTCTAACAGGTCCCAAGGGGTCCCAAGTGGTTCCAATATTAGTTAATCTTTCACGCATTTGGTGCTCGAGAGTTGAGATATATCTTTTGTTTCAAATTCATCATTTATTCTACTCTGTACTATGAAATTTTAAAACTTTATCCAAATTTTTTGAAGCTTCTTAAAACTACTCGAGAGACGCAAACATTGTGAAATTTTTTCGAATTCCGTAGCCACTCCTGATGTTTATCGTGAGGCCAACGAGGGCAATTAATTCTGGCATGCACATCTGGAATCCACCCTAAAATTATCAAAACCTTGACACTCGCTCGGGCAGGAGCGGCAAGCAATTGTCGGAACTGTTCTCTGACCATTTTACGAGCTGTAAAATCAGTGTGGAACGATCGATGTTCGTCGATAGATAAAATATACAAACGTGACAGCAAACTTGTTCGACTGGCAGCTGTTTTTCCGTCTATGACGTTAAAAACCTTCCCAGAATGATATAGATTTCTCCGCAGATTTAATTCCCCTGCATAATTCATTGACATGTGATTAATTAATTAGTACTTCATTCAGCACAAAAAATACCTTTCGACAGTTGAATCCATGTCACATAATGTAAGGCTTTGTATTATCTGTTAATGACTAAGTATACTCTCGTTAATTGCAATAATGAGTCGCGAATCCACTCGTATCGAAAATTATCAGCGAAACATCTTTAATGTTAAATATTTCGAGTATTTTTATGTCTGGAAATATAGAGATATTAGTAGATTAGCCGATGGGTCCGCTTTAATAACAGACGATGATTTGAGATTGATTAATAAGATTGTCTTATGTTGTACAATTAATAAGTGCTGCTCACTTTACATCCAAGGATCTAAGCAATAACCCAAGAGATTATTTGTGGCCATTTATCATTTTGAATACAGGTGAGGAAACGAGTTGCAATTTGCAACGCCGCAAGTGAAGAACATAGTGAACATACAAGTTGCCTTGATACTACGATGAGGCGCGATGGTAAGGAAGATTTGAACAGATACTATCTGCTGCTTTATATTACACACAGTAATCGTTAAGTCTGGTTTACGACTTACATGGTGATTTCACAACGGCCAATAAGTATTTAAAAATGCTCAATTGCTCAAGAACGAACCTAGATTTTCAGTAGACGAGAAAAACAAAGGAATAGAAAATTACTCTAATTAGAATGCGTGCATGATATAAAAATAGGGGAAAAATAGGACAAACATGGCACGTTTTAGTTAAACTTTAAGGAAATTTAGATTTCTAACATTAATTAAAAGTCTTTCGTAATGTTACTAACATGGTGACAGCGATGGGATCGTCTAAGAATTGTTATGAATTCCTCCAGCTGATTTAATCACTAATTAATAAAATCGTAATGAATATTAGAATATCAAGTCTACATTATTCCCTCTTTTAAATTGAATTTGTTTATCCTTTCAATTATTGGATATTTTTTTTTGGATACTCTTTGAACAAAAAGACATAATTGCTGAGATAAACTTGTATGGAAGGGTATTGGATATATATAGCTATAAAGGGACTCGAAATTCTTGTTCTCTTCACAACAGGTGCTCTGGTGCATCCTTTGGTATCGATTTCACAAGCTTCTGCCTTCTACCGACGGACAATCACGCAGCGGGGAATGGGGTATCATTTTGTCACGCCATTTTGTCTGCCAAGGAAATTTACGAATGGAACAGGTTGCTCGCACTGCCACCTACCCAGTGGGCGATTGTAATGCTTTTCAGGCACTTTTTCCCCACGACAACTTATTTTCTTTATTTTTTCTCTTGGACCTGATACCCTCAGCCACTACTCACTTTACTTTTTTACTGGCAAATATATTCCCTTAAAAAAAATCTCCTCCGCCGAAAAAAAACATTTCATTCTCCAATAAATTAAAGAAATGTTTTAACAATTTTATACGTTTATAATATTCACGACTGTAAGGGTTTCATTCTGATGTGATATTAAATACGTAAATTAAGTGATGCAATTTTATTAAAGTGAAAAATAAGACGAAAAAAGGCGTATTTAATGAGCCTTGGGGCTCTTGGCAGGAATTCTTTTTAATCGGTTCATTACAGTAATGCTATGCTGTATTCGAAGCAAGAGATGAGCTCATTAAATCATCGTTTGTTAAGCTGTACTTTCTTAGCCCTTTTTAACTTTTTATGTAGCCGAGAGGTCACGTGCACATGAGTACGGCGGATTAATTTTTTGCCCGAGCTCTTCAGAGTTAATATACAAACTCAAATGCGAGATACTTCAGGAAATTCGACACGCTTGAAATACACGTGGTGCTAAAATTGAAAGACATTAGCTACTCCTGAGGTGTGATTAACGGTGAATTGAATATTACTCTCGAAATTACCATAAGTAATCACATTCCAGGTGTCGAAAACGTGTTTCTAATATATTATAAAAAATTAGAAAATGTAGAACACTAGAAAATGTAAATGATGATTAATAAGGCCTTTCAACATATAAAATTCTATCAAAACATGGGAAATAGGGTGATTTTTTCACGAAAATAGGGGAACAAATTCTTTTGAATATTTTGAATAAAATTAATACGGTGTATAATTAATACACGTGTATAATTTGAAAGGTGAGTTAGAAAAGGGCAGCTGTCTAAAAAATTTCGACATCAAGTATCTTTCATCATCATTAACACCTGACGATATTTTCATTAAGAGAATGGAATGCTAGAATGGATTTGAAGGCTCGTAAATAGTCGAAAGGCTCGGTTCTCGGTACCTAACTATGAATCGAGGAGCAGGTGTAACTTCAAGGTTTGGTATCACTTACAAACCTCGACTGGATTACGATGGATTTACCGGAGACGAATTACAGCCACAAAGGTCTATTTGACTGCCAGGACAGGTGCGTTGGAACAAATGATTTTATTTGTATATTAGTATACTTTCTCAAATCTCTCTACAATCCTATACATTATACTCTTCGGCTATTCCTAATTATTATTATCTTCAAAAGATCCTGTACTTTTATTTTTTAGTGCGCCTTAAGCTTATCGTACAACTGGATTAGTTCTGTGCCCTGAGTTCAAGGTCAAAAAGATTATTGGAAAAAGCGAAGAATTGTAGAAGCAGTAACTTTTATGGTTGAGGGATGGCTTGGTGCAATTGTAATTTATGGTGTCCTTTTCATTTTCTCTCATCTTGAGAGATCTTATCATTAGTTTTCTAAACATGAAGAATAATGTAGCGTTTTTTCAAAGTTTCGAATATTAAGAACATAGGTAATATTCCAAAGGTTATTAAGGTCTAGCCAATGAATTTATTGAATTTGCAATTCCGTCAGAAGGATACCTGGAGCCAAGATTCTAGACCGTCCTGACTTGTCCAGATAGAATCAGAGAGTTCCATTTCACGGGCAGGTAATTAGGCACGAGGGCTTCAGCTTCAGGTATATCCTCTATCTGGAAGCAGAGAGTATCTTTTACACTGAACAATGGATGCCGGAGGTGTTTTGGAGTATCGGTGACACCGAAGAAGATGGGCGAGCCACCTGAGGCGGATTGAGCATTGACGATGTCAGTCAACTGTTCTTTTTCCCAAGGGGTCCAGTGGTCCAGACTTCAGACTCTGGGTCCGTGCACCTGTGTCCGTTTACATTGACACTTCACCGCACTTCAAACTCAAGAGCCCAAGGCACTTGAACAGATTCGTTCTAATGGCAGGGATCCACTGACGCTCTTTCTCTTCATCATTCCATGACCCCTGGGGATAGGCACTCCTAAGTCACTAAAGTCACTAAAGTGAGTAATAATGCCTCTCTCCCACTATTCGAAACGAGTCTTAAGGCGTGACGAAAGTAAGTAAACCCTTTGAAATTTAGAGTCTAAAGTCTCAATGAAGAAATGCATCCTTCAGAAATTATCTTCAGATGATAAGATCACTCGCGAGAGTGACTCTCACATTCGCGCTGGAATTAGTTGAGTGATTTACAGGGCGAAATCGGAGGAAATCAGGGCTTTTCGAAATCTCAGGGATCTCAGTACGAGCACTGCTCGTACGGAAAATCCGTACGCATAGAGATTTCCATGAAACATATTCAAAACATTAAAAAATTGTTTATTTAACAACTTTAACAATTTTTCCCTACCTTTTTTTCTAACCCTTCTTGACAAGTTTTAAATTCCACAAACATATCCTAACTGTGAGGTAAGTCGTCGCGGGGTAATTCGAAAACTTAAATTATAAGATTTTTCTTTAGTATTGAAGATGTACAATTTCTTAGTAGATGGTCTTTTTTTTGCAACGTTATTGGTTGGAGGCTAGGACTATAGGACTTAAGAGTTTATGAGGGAGGATTTATTG
>JAUESH010000044.1:7138951-7228295 GCA_032275165.1 Synergus magnus | reverse complement strand
ATGGTCTTTTTTTTGCAACGTTATTGGTTGGAGGCTAGGACTATAGGACTTAAGAGTTTATGAGGGAGGATTTATTGGGAATTCCAGAGGTATAAGCGTTCTTGTCGTAACAGTAACTGAGCCCCTGGATTAGTTCCGCTTCATAGTCAGTGGACAACAGGTGCATTTAAAGATTTGGGTATCAGTTTCAAAGCACAGCGAGAGATCGGTCCATTGGAGGGTCGCATCAAACCTGCATTGTAGGGAAGAGAGAAAACTTACGGACACTTGTAGCTCTACCGAAAACTGATTTATGTGACTGTCTTATGAGAGGAGGGTTAACCTGACGACGTTCCAGCCTCCATCCCCAGGGTCTATGACTGGGCCTAACTGCAAAGTGCTTTAGGACTTTGAAACAAACACGGAAGATGAGCATAAAGAGGAGGAATGTTGTAACCATTTGGTTTATTGACATTTTACCTGGTAGCTTTAAGTTTTAGGATGAGGCCAAAGAGAATAAAAAAGAGCCTTCTGAGGTGAATTTCAAAAAATTCAGAAGGTTCAGTGATAATAAATTGAATTGAAACGCAAGGTAATCTACTTTTTCTAATCCGATTGCAATGCATCATTGAGAGGACTCAACAAGTCAGCGACTTTAATTTTTCCATTGTCCTGAGAGAGTGACACCCTACCTTTTATGAAATTACAAAAGTGAAGAGAAAAAGGAAGAATGCATCAGCAGGCGACTTCAGGACCTCGCGGGCAATTCCGGGTGGTACGGTCTGCCTTTTGTGCCATTCCCCGAGCAGTTGCTGATACTTTGCAAGTGTCGGCAACATTGCTTTCGTAAGGAATGCACCCCTGACACAAAAGGTAGAAGACCTTTTACGTTTCCCTTGTTCACAGCCTTTTTCTATTTTCTTTATTTCTTGTCTTAGAGAGGAATCACCTCGCGAGGCGTGTCTTTTTGAAATTCAAAACTATTGTATTCTATCTTCTATGCTCTATGTCCTATGACAAAAATACATTCTTACTTTAAGGACTTTAAAGGCTTATGAAGTCTCTACTTTGGAAAGCAGGAGATGTGACACATATTGATTGTGCCATCAATGTTAATTTTTCTATATTTGTATCAGCCAATACAATATCCGTAGTTTATAAAGTTTAGTTTTTGCTCAAATTTCTAAAGGATTCTGCTGAATTTGAACTCTTTCAAGTGCAGGCTTTCACCTTAAGACCGAAGACCTATATTCTAGAAAATAGTTCTGTTCAAATCTAAAACCTCATTGTGTCATTATGTCGAAGCATGGATTTAGTTCAGCATAAGTAGAGCAGGAGATTGAAGGAAAAGCTACTTCTGGGGTTTTCCCGGATTTCTAAAGATGAAAATCAGATGCTTTGAAAAGATTTCTGAAACGTGCTCCAGATTGTGTTTATCTAGTCATGAATTTTTGTTTGAGGAAATTCAGAATAGTTTCCTTATTCTGAATTTCCTCAAACAAAACAGCGAGGGGTTAACCACTACCAATTTAGATGCTCATCTCAATTCAAAACTTCAAAGTGAATTCAAAAGAATTCACTATGAATTGAATGAAATCCGAAATGTTTCTTGTTCCTAGAATTACCAGATGACGTTTAAATTCACAAAATTTTAGTTGGCTATTTAAATTTAAATTCGAAGATCATCTTAAATCCGGGATTTCTCGATATTTCGCTTACCCTAATTTGTATTTTCTTAAGGCATAAGACTTAAGCTGTCGGCCAACTGTTAAATTTCATTTACGGTGGTTACGTGAATTTGGGTTTTCCCGAAATATTAATTAGTGATACTTCCATTTGGAATTTTGGAAAAGGGGGTTGAAAGATGTGTGGAACTGAGAATTATTTATACAATTGGACACATGTTCATGGCTCTCTAAGAACTGAATCCTCCCCACTTTTATCCTGAAAAATCTAATCTAAATGACACATCTCCAACTGAAACTACTTTTCACTCTTCAATTTACAACATACCCCCTCCATAGACCCTATCTCTCATCTTAATATCTTTCGTTTCGCAATCTCGAAAATTCCCCCTAAGTCAAACACAAATACTCTTCCTAGGACCAGACACAGACGTCATATCTCCATTTACGAAGATACGAAGGGTGCAGCAGAATCAACCAGAATCTATATCCCCTACTTTTACTATCCACAATGCTTTCGCCTTCGTTGACCGCTTTTGCTCTTTGCCGCTTTTACGTTTATTTCTTGATCCCTAGGTCCAGTGATCCAGCCACCTGGCGCTTGAAAATTCAGTGCTAATTTGACGCTACGTGACTGTGCCACACTTGCTGAGATTTATCGGGTGTAAAACTCCCGTCAGGTGTCTATGTGTACACTTCGTATGGGATTTATTTTCTTTCCGTCGGCCCACCGTTCATGGGAAAAACCGATCCAGCAGGTATATCCCAGCTGAGGCCTAAGATCCGGACTCTTTTACTTTTATACTTTTACGTAGATGCCGTTGATCTTGAGATTCCTCAGGATAAGCAAAGGGCTCCGTGGTCCCGTCGCCTGTTATTGAACCGCAGGAAAAGTCGTTGGACTGGCTCTGTGGCATTAGGTTTTTTTTTTTTTGTTCTAGCTGGTGTCAGAAACTTAATACAGTCGCGTACTTTATGGGGAAGAAAGAACAGACGACTTCATAATGCGAGGCAATTTATGGATCCCACTCGGCGCCTCCACTCTTGAAACTCGAAAGTGGTGGTCGCATAGCATAAACGTAACATAAATGAAGTCCTGCGATTCTGGGGGAATCGAGCCTGAAATTTCCAATGAGGCTTGAAATTCGACCATACATAAAAAATCTATGCCTCTGCTTCGGAGAAAAGCTATAAAAGTCAAAGCAGAACTGAGAAAGACCACTTTCACATGATTCACAGATGAAAATAAAAATAAAAGACTGGAAATGTTTTCCTTTATCCAATTTATGGTTTGTTTGTTTTTATGGCGCCAAAACAATTATTTTTTAATACAAAAATAATTTTATATAAAAAGTAAAATAAATGTAAAGTAAAGCCGTACGATTTTGGAAGAATCGGGCTCGAAATTTCCAATGAGGCTTGAAATTTGAACATACATAAAAAAGTCTACGCTTCTATACTTCGGGGAAAAGCTATAACAAAAAGTTGATAAAAACTGAGAAAGACAGCACTTTCTGACGATTCACAGATGAAAAAAAAAATAAAAGGCATTTGGAAACATGTTCTTTTCTCAAATTTATGGCTTGTTTGTTTTTATTAAAAATAATTCAAATGATAACCAAAAACGAACCCTCTGCCAGACAAATAAACGCTTTAAATCGAAGAGAATGATCACATCAAAAGACTATTTCCCCACCTATGCAAAACGGATTTTTTCGAGGCTGGAAAGAATCTGGAAATAATTTTGAAATAAGTAGGTACGCTGTGAAAAGTAGAGTCGTGAATCAACAGGTGGGCTTCGGGCAGGAGAACCCGTCTTCTAACTACTTTGCACTCCACGGCGAACCCGCACGGTCATATTTCATAGCAAGCACACATTTATTTATCGCGTTCTCAGAGCTCGAAGGAAGAAGCTTCCTGAATTACGAGGCCTAGGGAATGCAAAACTTATCTCGAGCGCTGTTGCTTTCACACGAAAACGAGTCGTAATTCAATTTGTCCAATTTTCACATTCCCATTCAAATTATCCAAAAGGAAAAGTAACAATTATTCTGATTATTTATCATCATTTATATATTAATTAATTACGATTATTAAATATAATAAAATACGATGGTTTTAGTAAAAGCGCGCTAATCCGGCTAGTATCCAATTAATTTAATTATTGTATTAATTAATTCTTTGCAGGAGTCTATAAAGTAATGGGAGAAAGGTGACAGCGGTGGGATGATAACGCAATTATGTGTACTTATAGCTGTTTAAAACGAGTTCGTGAGAAAATAAGCTGAGCAAAATCGGAACCCTAGTTTTTTCATTGCACCATGAAATTTTGAAAAGGAAGTCCTAAACATAAATACCTAAATGCGAATGGAGGTAACTTCGTCGAAGCCAACTTAGCAACAGTTGCAAAACGAAACTCACCTGCCATTCGAATATCTCCGGGCCTTCAGGTGTATCTAAAAAGGGCCTGACTAACCTGTCACTTTGCTTTGCTCGACCTCGACTCGTCTGTTGTATTATGCGATTATATTCAGCAAAATAGGTACAGCGCGTGGCTGCATAATTTCGCTAAAATTATTCAGAGGCAGGTCGTGATTCTGCACTCTGGAGTCTATTACTATTCCCATCCAAATAACCCAAAGAAGATGCTTCTACAGACTGCTGACCATTCTCGTGGTCACGCGACTATACGTGCCGTATAATCGCCAACTTGGGATTATCCCGCGGAATTCGGAAGGAAACTGCCCAGGGGCCCTGGAATTTTGGCCATACCATGAACCGTGGGAAGTGAGCGGCCTTGGCTTTCCTCAAGGATTCACGAATATTTTGCCAATTTCTTTGTCCGCTCGTTTCAAATTTTAGCCATAACGAAGGACCCATTAAATAGCTTCTGATTATTTCAACAAATGGAGTTCTCATTCGAAAAGAATAGATCCTTTTATGGTTTCTATCATTACGAGAATTCCCGCACGCCATCATTTTTTGCCCAACTTTGCAGAAGTTATTCCTATCTAGAAAAATGGGTCGAATCAATTGGATTTCACAGACGCTATAATTATTATTGCTAACGGTCTTACATCCCGAGAAGATTCGTATTCTAAGTTTTTAGTTACAGACTATCTGTGTTATCAGTTTGAAAGTAGAAATATATCTCAAAGATATCTCAGCTAGTTTACTTAAGTATCCGCTTTTTAAAGTTTAAACCGGTTATGCGGCGATAGCGGAAAAAGACAACTATTTTATTCGTTGGGCCTCTGTTGGTACACTTCCCTCAGAAGTGCATATGTAAACACGATATTGACCAACCACGTCTTTCTTTCCCACGTTACACCCTCCACTTTTAACTTCGAGTTTCAATCACAGATTTCATTCAAGTATTCTTCTTCCATTCTAAATATAAAAAAGGAACTGAAGTACTTTAAATAATTTGAAACCAACCAACCACTTTTCCTCTCCTTTCATCGTCAGGGACTCGAAGATTTAGAAAATAACAAGCATAATCAAAGAATTACAGTTGGGCAGAAAATTTAATTTAATTCTATAGTTTCGTTGCGAAGATTCTGTTTGTCGGCATTGGTGGTTCGGTTCAGCGAGGGTCCGATTTTATTACAGAGATTCTGTCGATGAGTTTACGGCATCGGTCCAATGTATGATTAGACCTGGGACTAGTAATTTCAAAGGAAATTGTCTCTCCTTTTACACTCTGCTGTGCAATCAAGCGCACCTGTTCCCAAACAGTGGCACTGCTGAATTTCGATTGTGAGAAATTGACTCAGTGGCAAACGTAGAATCCCGATCAATCTCGCAAGTCTACGATTCAGATGTGACTATTATCAGAAATCCAAATTATGCAGCTGCTCAGACCCGCAAATTTTAGAGCATGCATTTCTCCATCTGCCTTTACGCTCTCAGAATATTAATCAATCAATTCAGAAAAAAAACGAAGAAAAATTTATCAATCTAAACTACAGCTCTCCATACTTCAACTGATGGCAATTAGTCCAAAAATTTTGATTTATACACACTTAAAATCTCTTGAAATCCTTTGATTTTTTAAAAATCTTTTGAATTACTTTGAATTCCTTGAATTCAGATGTACATAAAAATTACTGGTGACTAACCCTTCGGTAACAATGTTCTGGGACGTGCATGACACGAGGAAGTTTGGATCGATTTTCACCCGAAGACAATTCTCAGAGCCTGAACGCGTAAATACGGTCCGTTCTCTGACAACATCTATCGTTTTGTGGATCCATTATCACATAAGTGCACCAGGCGTGGGAGCCACTACTGATCCCAAATTACTATACTATAAAGTTTGAATGCCTCCGAACCTCATGCACGTGCGTTTCGAATTCCAAAGTAATTCGAGACTGCAATCCGCACCGGTACTCGTTTTTTTACCCTGCACCAATTTCATGAAACTTAAAATCATTAGAATCAAAGTTTATCGTCAATTTTAAAACATTCTGTTTTCATTAAAAGCTTCAGCAAGAATGTCAGTAATGCTAATGGTTATATTAATATGTAATATGTAAGTTGACACAAATCTATTTACGTACGATTCTCAGCTCTCAGCTGAAAAATAAATTCCAACATATTTTTCTTACTGACAAGTCTGAGCTCTAAAAAATGACAAATAAGTAGAAAAATGTCGAAAGTTTCTCTCGTGTGACATGAGATTCAATGTCGGATAACACCTGTCACTTGACATGTTTTCGAGCTAAAAAAAAAGGTGCGACATGTCAATCAAATTGGAAGCGAGTTTTTAAAGTTCGTGCCGCAAAGCTATCGTCTCTTTTGCGAAAGGCTCAACTCGTCTAACGTGATTCCATTTCGGGATCCATTAAATTCTGCCATCTGTCGTAGCTACCGCCTCCGGCTTAAGTAGTATTAACTGACAACTGAACTAAACCGATAAGGAGAGGAAGACGCTAATTATCTAAATATAAGCAGTACGCTTACAGATATCAAGTAACTTGCGTGTTCACGCGTGCTTTTATTGCTCAAATTTATGATCTAAGCCTCCCTAATTGGCCTACAATTTCCTGCCTTGGATTATAAGAAAGCTTCCTGGTTCATGTTTACACGAATCGCATTACTTCGCTGATAAAGGTGGACACCATATCCTATTATTTCTGATCTTATTCGCATTGGCAATCACTATTTATGCAAATCTCTAGCTGTGCGAGTGTTTTAATTAATTCTTGTTCAAAATTAATTTAATATTTTATATGCATATGACAGTAAAGGTGGAGAGTTTGCTTCTTTTAAAACGTGATAATAGTATTTTCTCTAAGAAAAGACGTTTTGGTCAATTTCGCACGTTGACGCCGACTCAGGATTAATGGGAAACAGAAAGCAGCGAGTCGAATCTCACGAATAGTATATTTTCTCGTCTAATTAGCGTTACCAGGCGCTACAAAACGCAGGTGTTCGCTTTTATCTGTGTGTATGGTGAGCAGTAACAGCTGAAACTCACAATCAGTCGTGTCTTTCTGCCTTGCAAAGCTAATGCCTAATATAAATTCTAGATTTGGCATACGATTGGGAACGAAATGTCTCTTTTTCTCGTCGCCTTTCGACATTTTCGTCACACCTGTGCCTCTAATCATTCTCTTTGTCCTAATCTTCAAACTAGCCACTAACAAAAAAAAAAGTGACAAAGCATCCGCTATTTCAAATGTTACAAAATAGAAAAAGTTCAAATATGGTAAAAATAAAAAGATACAAGTTGGGGTGTGATTCGAATCAATTTTATGCGCGAAGATCTTGGATTGTGATCCAGATTGTTTCCTGCGAAGTAAACATGCGTCGAGCATGCTTTTTTCACGTAAATCCAACAACCGAGAGTCGTTTCCGTTTTATGGAAATACTCGAGAATGGGGAACAGGTGTGAAACGATCCTCGCTTGATTCTCAAGATGGATAGAACACCTGAATTCCAAGTCTTTACGACGTGGGTAACTGTAAAGGAAATAGCTCAGTGGAACAGACAGTAAGGGTCTAGCTTAATCCGAGAGCACTGATAGAATTCCCTTATCGTCATTCGGAATCCTAAAAATTTGAATTTTCATTCATGTTCTCACCCTTTTCATAACAATTGAACCGCCGCGTCATAGAAGAGGATAAGTACAAATTTAAAAATATTTTTTGATATTATGCGAACAAAGGAATTACTTGAAATAAATTTCCAAAAATGAAAGTTAAAAAAAATTTCAAAAGGGGTGAGAAGCCATTGCGCTCGGAACAAGAAATTTTATCGAGTGACATAAAATTCAGGAATAAATCGACACTTGTCTTGTCGTGTGTCACTAAATATTTCTAATTTGAAAATTCGTCTGTCGAAAACGATTAGAAAGCAAGTGGAAACTGACTTTTGAGTTGTCGTGTGCAGTGTTTTGCGGTAATTAATGTTGGGCAAAGTCGACAAATCGATTATGGTTTTGTTGTTTTATCGGAAATGACGATACTGGGGAGAACAACAACACGACGCGAATTCGTCTGGATTCCGTGGTTGTTCACAATCACGTATGTCAGGGGTGTCCCATTGACGATGGTCGTCATTGTCAACAGAACGCGATGACATTCCCTTTGTTTACGGTACGCACCACACGACTGACAAATCACTTTGAATACTAACGCGACCGGATTCCCGCACCCAGAACAACGTTGCGCTTAAATTTCGCTACGGCCCTGGGTACATAGAGGCGTATGTACCTCTGTACGCGACGCAAGTTCCACAGGATGCCGTTATTTGTCCGAGATATCATCGATATGTTTTACACGCTCCTATCGTGCACCAATAAAGTTGCATGTTACTGAGCCATATTTTTGAACGATTCACTAATTCCCATTACAAAAATACAAAGTACCGAATGGAAACCAAAATATTTTGGTATTTAGGATTGAACCGGGACATATGGAACTCTTGAAAAATTTAGTGCTTTCCCAGGTTACAATACATGGCACTTACAGCGCTATTAGTTTACGATTGACAGTAAGCATCCTGGGATTTTCAGGGTCAGGATACACCCTCAATTGACCCCGTGACTCCTGTTTGTTGTTAAATTTTGTGGAACTTTTAACACGTGCTCGTGTGTCCGACACATGGCAATTACCGAAAAAGGATCCTCTTCTTGTTACTAACCTGAGGATCTTCGCTTGCCACCCACATGTTCGTGTATACTGTATACACACAGGCCTCTTTCTTTTCCTAAATTGAGTGCTGGTCCTCAATTCACTGACGATTTAACACCACCACGCCTACAAGGAAGTGTCTCACGTTTCAGAAACTCGAGAAAGTTGCCAGATTTCAAGATTTCAATAGAGTGGCAGATGTAACAAAAACACTCTTCCTAACTTTCGGCAAGTTTTTAGTATACAATTGCAACCGAATAGGATACACCTTTACATTAAATCGAAATGGTAACAATATGTGCTATAAAGTACAAAGTGATGGTTCGAGTCACAAAGGAGTATAACTGATATAGAGTGTATTAGGCACGCTATTCCGCAGTATTCTGTAGTCTATAATTACGGCTGAGTTGGATGGATAGTTTGATGGACCTGTAGGCTAGTCGTTTGTAACACGTACGAAGCCGCAGAGCGTATCGCTCGATCGTTACAGATTTAATCGGGATTCCCGATATTCCCACGGATATTACTGTAAGAACAATTTTACAGGAGATACAAATTAACAGAGGGACACAGGAATAGCGTGATGGACCAAAGCATGCAAGAGGAAAAAAGTATCTCTAAATTTGGGTCAGTGAAGCTTTGCTATGGCGAAAGAGGTAAAAGTGTTACTAAAATTACTGAAACAATAAGTACAGATATTCAATATAGATGCCAAAAGTGAAAAAGTTTGCTTCTTTTGGTTTACATGCCATTATAAGTATAGTAAACTTAGAAATCGAAAACGGTATTGACCGAACCCGCAGGCAATTGGACAACAAATTTCATGCTACCATCAGCGAGGAAAGAAATTCATATTCTCTCCATACGAATACCCGTTTCACTATTTCTCCGGCTTCACCCACCCCCTTTTCAGTGATGTGCTGATAAAGCAATGGCGCCATTAGCTCGCCCTCTGTGTCAGGAGACACGTGCTGTTTCAATTACATAGCCATAAGGGTGGATGCAGAGAGGATCCCCTTTTCTGCTCGGAATACAATGATAGGATATCGCTACATAACAAAATCGAAACAAGCCAGTGTTATAATATTCGCTAGAATTACTGGCATTCTTATTAATTGTGACCCTAGAATGTTGCGGCGTAATATGACCATGTTATCTAATGCTATAAAATAGATAAGACGACTTATAAGTACTCTGAAAAGATCTTCGTTCTCAAAATTTCGAAAATTATATTTATATTCATTTTAAATGCGACCGCTGCTTACATTGTAGATTATATACACCACTCCCGTTTTCCCATCTGCCATCGAGGTGGGCAAAATACAGAAGGGGTGGGGAATCCGCGACCAACTGTTTTACAAGGGCAATCTCGTTTAATAAGTCGAGTCGCAACAGCCGTGACGCGCGAGCTGAATGGGGGATTTGTGTTTCCTATCGAGTGCCATTTGGTCGCCTCTAATACACGATGGAAACATGGAAGATACGCAAAGAAAGGGAGAAACGAGACACAAAAGCACGACTTCAAATCAATAACCAATGTTGACAAACCCCAAATATAAAAATTAAGTGCAAGTAAGAAGATTTTACAATTTAAGTCTGCTTCTCGAGATATTTCATTTGACTGCACATCCCACCGCTGTCACCATTTACACTATTTTCAGTATTTATTATTGAAATGCTAGACTCGAAATCTGTAATACTTGTCCCTTTTTAAATTTGATAAACGTTTTGATCGTGTCAAGTTCCCCCTCCGCGATCCTTTCACAGTGTCTGATGATACCTGACACTTACAGACGTGCTCAAAATTCGAGACGGGGAGGCATATGGTGCTTTAATAATTGAAGCTGACAGAGACGCAGATGTGGCCCCAGTCGCGTGGTTCGCCCATCAAATATTTAGAGATTATAAACTAATCGATAGTATCCTCGTGCACTACCGAAGGATATTTTTGGCCGATAATAAAGAAAGTAACACTGTAGCTCATAGTTCAAGTTGATATAGCTTTCATAATCATAATTAAATATATATAATTGATCTGTAATTGCAGCATCCTGTACGTTATTCCACTAATTGCATATAGTGACGACTTCATAAATTGTAAACTTTAAATAAATCGTCGAGGACACGCCTCACCAATATTTAAGAAAAAATAATTTCTTAATCAAAACAACATCCATACACAGAGGTTCCCCTCTTGAATAAAACATGCACTAGCCACAATACTAATCCGATAAAACATCATTTGTCTTCCCCCTATCCTTTTGAATCTAATCTAAAAAAAAGACTGTCCTCCAGATGTTTCGCGGTGCACCTGAATATGAAAAAAAAAATCTTGCCTCAGGTCGAGACAATAAAAGCAGGCAAAGATAATTACCTATAAAAGCGTGCCCTGTATGGTCAGATCAGATGGTATTATGCCACAGTCGTAAATTATCCACGAGCTCTTGAAGATCGTATTAACGAGGTTTATTATCCTGAGTGTGGGTCATCGCATAATGCAATTCATAAGATGGAACAAAGTACACAAAAAGTGTATTGGAAGAAAAAAATGTCAATAAAACCATTTTTGGAATTACTGTAAAAACTTCTATCACAAATCAACATTATTTAACTTATTCATAGTGAAATTAAAGTAAATGACTATTTTTGTTGTAAATATCCCAAAAACAACCAAATACCAACTTTATCAACTTCCGGGCTTCACAGCACAAAATGCTCTCAAAAAAGAGAAAATAGGGAAATAATAGGTGAATAAAAGATGATTTTTCAAGAAAAAATATATTAGTCGAATTTTTCAGCAAAATAGTTTAGTTAGGATGAAAGAGGATGGTGAAAACTTGAATGCCGAATTGTCTAATTGAATTTTGCATTTGAGAGAAAAACCATAAAAATGTAAAGAAGGGAAATTTTCTTGAATCTCAATCATTAATTTCCCAGCTAATTTTTCGACAGGAAGACGATAACGAGGAGCTAAAAAGCAAGAAGAGCAAGCAGAAAATTTTGCAGGAAGTAAGTAGGATATAGAACACCCAGGGAGCTCGGTTTGCTATTTCGAAGAAGCTCTGAAACTGGTACTTGGTAGACATAAGGATAGACTGATGTGAGTAAGAGAAAGAAAATAAAGAAGATCAGAGAGGGTTGGTTGTTGGTAACGCAAGTTCGTCAGACAAATGGGTGCAACGATTCAAAGATCGTTTGTATTCACCGCGAAGGGGCGACGAGATATTTCGACCAGACTGCCGAGTATGTACCATTAATCAGAAGGATAGGAAGTCCATGGAGATGGAGACGAACGAGAGCATCTGTTCCTTTAGCGACCGACTCATCCAGATCCAGACTTTGGCAGCAATGGCAGGGATCTGGGCGAAGTTTGGCTATGCACTAACATGTCGCGATTTGTCAGCGAACCGGCGATGCACCTGACACATACAGACTTCTACCGGCAGACGCGCTAATAAATTTCATTACTCGCCAAAGTGCCGCGCTTGGCGAATCGCCCGATCACCGCGCAATCCAATCGAAAGCGATTACGAGTCATTCGCTTTTATACTTTCAACTTTAAGGTTCAAGAATATAGTAATAAGAAATCGTGATGCGTCAAACGATGCGGAAAATGGTTTCATTTCTCGTTTTATGAATTTTTAATGGTGAAAAACTTCGAGACATACCTTTATGCTGAGCCTGGATCATCGGGATCATCTGGAAAACAAGCAGAAAGTGAAATATCAGTTTTTTATTGGCGACAGCCTTAAGTTAGCAAAGTAAAGGGAAGTAAAGCAAGCCTAACTAGCGACATTTATCTTTTCTGGAACGAGCATTAAACTAGCCAAAAGGGGACCAAAAAAATTGTCTTTGCAGCAGTTTAAGTGCAATCTTTATCGTTTAGTCGGAAGAATCAGGAAGAGACTTCCTTGAGGATGGCTGATGACGGCAGCCGGTGCCTTTGGGAATTTCCTTCGCCCTTTTAGAGAACATCTGGCCAGCACGCACCCAAACTTTGCCGATGCTCGCTTCTGCTAATACCCTTAGCGTTAGCCTTAACGCAAGGCACCCCTATCGGCGCATATGTTTAGCAGATACCATGCAATGGCCCCACAATAAATGTGGGGGTTCCCCAAGCCCTACTGTGGCCTTCCCGCACATCCCCAAAATACTGAAGCTGATGCACACGTGTCTGCCGAGTGCTGGGGTCACCCTCATTCCTAGATTGCCTCTGTGACGAGAGACAATTTTATACTTTCTAGTTTATGGTTTAATGATCCACTCATACCTCCATTTCGTTCTCAGTACTTTTACTTAATCCGATAAGTCTTGCCCCACTGTTTATAGTTGTTGGATGTAGGTATTTAAGTTTTGGGTTTTACAGCTTTGAAACTTCAGGTAACTCGGAGACTAGAAGTAAACTGCAATTTTCCCAGGCCGAGAGAAAGAGAAATGATGGGAGAAGCGGAATTTTAATTTCTAAAAATTTTAAATTATATTGAAATTGAATAAGATGATAAATCTCTTGTCGATCATTTGTCGAAATGATTAGTCAGAGGATGAAACAAGTGCCAATTAGTCTCTCGTAATACTTATGATTAACGAGTCTCAGTTTCCGGTGTCTTTTTCCTCCGATTTCTTTAGCAGACTCGTTTGGACCCGTTTCAGCTTACGACTCTATTTGTCGTTAGTCGTCCAACTTGGTGACAGATGGTGTTAATTTAACACCTCTCTTCAAGGAAAATAACACATAAATGTCACAGGTTCATAGAATCAATCGTCCCCCTGGATTAGGTCCATCATCGCGTGTAATCCATCTTTTCGAAATCACCTAATCACAAAAATGTAACAAAAACACATAATTGTCATAGCCTAAGTTGTAACCTTTAAAGACCATCTTTGCAATTAGAAGAAAGTTCAATTGCGGTAGTGCATTTTCGTCCCAGTGGATTGTGAGCCAATCTAAAATGGTTCGACTATGGTTTCACTATGTGGAGCATTGGTCACGGGAGTGGTTTCTGGAGTCCCTCGAGAGGTGCATATATGTTCCACTCACGCCCTTGACGGACCCTGCGAATGAAGGCAACGCGGAATATAGGGGACAGGAAGAGGGAGAGGCTTTATCAGTATATTCCACATCCACCATCCACATAGTCCTTTCTCCATCGCCTATCTTCACGCTCTTTATCTTTCTCGCTGTTGGACCCGCGGGAATAATAAGTTTGATTGCGTCAGCTGTCTTCAGCGTTTGAGTGGGTGGCTTGCTCCTGTCGTGTTTCCATCGCACACTCTGATGCTCTGGTGGTCGAAGTTCTGTCGTCCTTGCGAATGGCATGTGGAGAAGAATACACGGTCTAATCCTCGCAATGGGGTTTACGGCGAGAAGCAGATGGCTTTGCCGACACCAATCAGCTAATCCGCCTCTTCCCCTGCATTTGACGTTCAGTGATAGTTCATATCTGCTCGTAACTCGGATTAAAAAATACTTCACATTTCGCGATTTTTCCTCGCTCTCTTTTTTGTGAAGGACTTACGATGTAAAAATATTCTACATGATTTCTATATACAAAAATGACTATACAAAAATGTTTACATGGTTCTTTTCAGTCAGAAAAAATTGCACTCACTTAGAATCTAAAAATAAACCATAATTTGCAAAAATACAAAGATTTTCTTTTTTAAGAGAACACGTGCATTACTAAGCAAAACATTCAACAGTAAGAAACTTGAGACCGATAGTACACATTCACAAGTATCTTTTTCTGATAAAGATGAGCGATCTAAGAGAACATCAGCTTAGCAATAAAATTCTTGCAGTTTATTTTAAAAAAGTTCACTAGTTTTTTCTTTTCCAGATGTCTGAAACATTATCATTGAAAAAAAAAGTGCATATAGTGAATTCCGAAGTTCTAGTAAATTTCAACATGCTTAATTTACTTTCGAGATAATATACAGGTTAAATTATATAGTTCTGCATAAATATATAGATTTTTGTATTCACAGCCTTCAAATTTACGATGACAATAGTTATATATAAACTGTAAATATTAGAAGATATTTTTATCATTACAATGACGAAACTTGACTCTCAATATTAGCTCTTCATAAAAAATCTCGTATAATAATTAAAGAGCTAATTTGCGCAATTAAGAATACCCTAAAACCTGGAAATTTCTAACACGTGCATCTCGATATAGGTATAAAAAGGAAAAGATTGTATCTTCGCAATGATACAACTTCTTTTCAAACTTTATTCCTTCGCGTTGCATCGTACGAGGATAATGACGGAATTTTTTTCTCTGCAAATGTCAATATACTTTACGCTTGTACACATCGACAAAACCGATAATTATCGGCAATCTGCCAGAGAAGCAAACCATTGGTTCGAAACTTTCCCAATTAGTCAGAAATGTCGGAATGCTTCGCTCATCGATGGTCGTTTTGTCCAGATGGCGAACAAACTATCCTCACTCTGTCCAAAAACTCGAGGAGGTTCCGCGAGAATCGAATGCCAAACAAGGGTTACAAACAAGAGCCCAACTAACGCCCTTTAAACTTTGACTTAGGTATATCTCAAACTCGATGCTTCGGACATCAAAATTTAGAATAATGAGGCTAGACTTTATTTTTGGTAAGTCATTCATGACTGTAACTATGGAATTTTTTCAATGCATGCTTTTTAACAGCCCATTATCATACAGAATGTACCAAAGCACTTTCTTCATTCAGTCAATTGAAAAAAACTAAGAAAACTTTCGAGAGACTTTTGAAGTTGAAAGGCAAAATGTGTAGTTAGTCATTTAGGAAAACTTACATTTGGTCTTTTTATTTTTTCCCTTTCATTAAATCACACTCATCATTTAGCATCTTTTTACTTTATAGTCAACTTTATCACTCTCTGGTTCCAATAGTCAGAGAGCAAAATCCAATTAATCTCCTGAAAGGAAAGATCTTCCTTGTAATTATTACCAACGTTTAATCCTGCAATTGTCAGGATGGGCGGGTCGCTGCTCGTTGTGGTTGACTTCAAGTGTATTTAAATCGTTAGTTACAGTTCAACGAGTCTGAATTCTACTGGACGAGCAGTTGCAAAAAAAACGAGAGGAAAAACGTTCGTTTAGATTTTTTAGATTTTTTTGGCAATAGTTGGAAATTTTAAGACTTGTGTAGATATTTATGAATTTTTAATTTCTTAAATGAAAGCGATTGTACTTGATTATAAATAGGTAGCAATTTAATGAAATATGATGTAATCATTGCGAAAAGTTAAAGAGGCGACATGTGACAATGCTATTAATGAAATCCTGATAAGCTGTTTATTACATGTACATGTCGTTTATTTCTGAGATTAGTAATCAATTTTGTAACCAAAAAATGAGAACGTAATATTTAGATAATCGTTCGAAGACTCCCAAATTAATTCATGTGGTTTTATTTACATACTTATGGTACAACAATAAAAGAAATAATTTTGACACAATGTGGATTCAGCAGATATTTATAATTATCTGTCTGGACGGCCTTTAATAAATTAAACTGATTTGTCAGTATCTTTGCCTCGTGTGTTTTCTCATCAAATATTAACCTCTTTCGAGTTTGAACAGCAGCTTTCGACTTTGCCATGTGTCACCTAATACAATATATTCGATTGTTTTATTCAAACAAAGAATGTCTTCAAATTTATATTTAGATAGTTATATCTATATCTCTATTAGCGTATCTATATTATTATAAATCATTATATATCTATAACTAAATACTCCTGCGAATTGTTCCATAGTGGAAGATTTTTCATTCTCTCTTTACGGAGAATCGACAAACATTAAATATTTCCTCAGGGAATTATCCAAAAAAAAACAAATCTAACGCGATTAGGAATCGATAACTAGCGCTAAAAGGATCTGTACTATGAGCAACTTCTGTAAATTTATATTCCATAGTATGAGGAAAAGATTTCCAAGATACAATTCCATTAAAATACAGTCTGTAGTGTCAGTTACAAAAATAGCAATCTCTTTCTATCTCCAAGTGAATTCGTTCCCTAATTAATATAGAAATTGTCAAATATAGTTTCACCAGACCTAAAGAAGAATATTATAATTGAATAATACGAAGCAAATAGTAACAAGCATAATGTATGCATTAATCCCATCGCTGCCTCCATCATTGTTTTCAAACAATAATTAACAAATGCCATCAATACATCTAAAACTTCCCTTCAGATCGTAAAAATTCCAAGAAAAATTCCAAAATTCTCACATTACGAGTTCAGAAAAATGAATGAAAGGCCTAACCCTAAAAATACATGAAGCGAAACGGAGCCAACTGTTGGGAGTTCTGAGTTCCTTAACAGAGATTCCTTTCATCTCTTCTCATCCTCATCGACACCGAGAGTGTGGACTCTGGAAGATAGAGAAAGAGGAAAGAAAAAAAAGAGAAAAAGAGAAACCTCAGAGAAGCTTGATGCCCTGTGACAGGCGACTTCCACGAGTCGCGCCTTCGTGACTGATCTCAGTCGGTAAATGAACCGTTCCCTCTCGGGTGCGGCACTTATTGTTTCAGCTGCTGAGCACTATACGACTTTGCTCACGACCTGCACATTTATAAACAGCCATCCTCGTGTTGTCCCTCAGCGACACCCACTTTCTCGCCCCAACAGTCAGAAGAAGATTACTCCGTTTAGGCCTCTTCTATTTTCCCCCCGGCTGACTAAGATCTCACTAACGCATCTTCCTCGAGGAGAATCATAACGCAAAGAGCAAAGAGGTTGTTTATAGTTAAGCTGAAACCTTCTCCTGATGGCATGTTTACTTAATGGTATGAGAGGTGTCAGTAATATTGTGAATTAGGGTCACCATCTATCAACTGCTGCTCTTCTCAAATTAATTCGCTCAGGTACTTGACAACTGACACCGAGAACTTCATTTCTATTGATTATTGGTAATTAATAAACAGAATTAAGTAAGTTCTTACAGTCTGTTGATTTAGCACCAAAAAATAAGTATACTGATAACCTAATTACAACATAAGCTGATAATCCCCCGAATTTATGGAATGTGATTCTCAAAAATTTATTGAGAATCATCATCTTATCAGCAAATTGATAAGCCGAGGCGATGATAAAGATGTATAATGGGAAATAATTTAGGTGCTTTTGCACCGAGAATCATCGATAATAGATTTCGGTTATTATTCTTGGGACATCCTCAATTGATAAGTATCTAGATATACACCTGTGAGTACTTGAAAGAGAGAAGTAATCAGAACGGGAATATCAGATCTTGATGAGATAATTAGTGCACTATTATTACTATTGATTATCAGTACACCTGTACTGAAATATAGAGAACAATATTTTTCTTGTTAATAACACCTAAGACATAACAATTTATTAAGTTTCCTCACTCTAATAATAAATTTCTCTAGTAAAAATTGCTAGTATGAAGATTGATAAGAATGACGGAAACAATAAAATTTGTTTGCGGGCAAACTTGATTGGCAACAATCCTCTCTGTGGCAATTGAACAACGACGAGGAAATTACGGGACAGGAGCGGAAAAAGATACCATGGACGTGTTGTGCATGTGATTCGCGACGTTAAATTTAAATTTAACCGATTTCAGCCGACGCCATTCGCGATGCAATAACACGCGTCGAATTGCTCGTGCGGACCGCGGAATCAGCTAGCCATCGAGTCGCCGCATGGAATAATAATCATTAAAGCCTCTGTCCGCGATGTAACGAGAGTTTGATGCGTCTGTTTAATAACAATATCGTCTCTACTTCGTGCTCTCCTAGCATTCAGAATCGCTCGTAATATCAATCACACCTTCTGCAATTCAAATACCAAAAAAGTCACGAGAAAACAACTTTTTAAAAAATGATTAAACTGCATTATACTCTATAAGTAACAGAGTTGTAAAAACTCAGTGAGTTTAAATTCTTTGTCGATAAAGTATAACTGGTAGATAGGGAAAGTGCCGAGTTTACCGTTAACAGTAGCAGAAGAAGATAGACATGACTCAGTCTTTCTCGAATCTGTACACTTTGTTGGTACATAGTACATACTTGCTTCAGCGATGGCTCGTGTTCATCATTCTAATAATACCGTGTCGCGTCGGAAACGGAAGTCAGCTGACAGCCGGCACTCGCGGCAAAGAAACCAGCGATATAAATCCAACGTTAGAAATGCGGACTTGTGATTTACGTTAATAGGCAGCACGCGACCAACTGCCAGCCATTATTTCTTTATTTCCCTTTTTCACTTCAAATAACACGGACAATCATAAACAAACACTCATTCAAATCCTCCCCCAAAGACAAAAAATCAACGATATAAAATTTTCCACTGTAAGACAAGTCCTGAATAATTTTTTTGAAAAATTTTTTTAAAAGAAATATTTCTCTTCAAATTCAACTTTAAAACTTCAAATGTACGTCAAGAGCTTTTTAAGAAGTGTTTAGTGTTTATGTTGGGGGATATGTAGCAGATGGATTTCATTAATAGGCGTATCAGGTGCATTTTGGTGGGAAAAGGTTCCCCAAAAATCGTAGCATCCGAATCTGGCACGAAAATTTCTGCAGTGCTTGTCTAATTATGAGTCTAGACGTGTTCTCTCTGGGCGATTTATAACAGAGCGGCGAGAACTCAAGAGGCACTCTATTTTCTGGCTCAGCCAATGCTGGAAAAATCATCACAAGTGGTGTTCTCGAATCGAGTGCACTCCAGGGTGGTCTCCCCAAATATGTACCGCTTAATCCCCCATCATAACTTTCTTCAACTCCCTTTTTGCATTTTATTTCCCTCTGAGTTTCTTCAAAATCTATAATTTCAATCCGTCCTTCAATCGGAAATCGGAATTTAAACATCAGAGGTTAATGATTTCGAAAATAGATTTTGGAGCTGAAAGATTTGAAACGTTGCCTTTCTCTCTACGTGTATGAAGCAGAGTGTGTGAAGTAACTGATAAAGTGTAATGCTCGAGTTGGTTTACCTCTTTCGCGTTTCTGCTCTCCTACGGAGGGACAAGAGAGCGTTATGAAGGGTTAAAGTCCCGTAGTGCCACCTGCATAGAGGTGGGAGAGGATCGAAGTCACGTCAAACTATAAAAACATATAGATCTTGGAAACTTTATAAGTAAAACGATTATCAGCCATTAACCGCCATTATTTCAAATCTAAATTGTTTGCAAATGAAAAAAAGTATTTGCGGATGTTATTTTTTAAAGAAGTCCGATATATTTGATAAAAATGTCTACAAAAGGATGCTGGATGTCGACTAGAAGTTACACGAATTCAGGGCTCTTTCTCTTAATAAACTCACTATCTGGATCTCTCAATTACTCTAATCTCAATCTCGAGGGTGGCGGCCCAGGTTCTACTGCTTCGCTACCTGTTACATGTGTGTAGATAGGCATGAGATTACGCACAAACCCGTCCCTACAAACCTGCTTTCACCTCCCCAGAACTACCATTTTATGAAATCTATATTCCCATTTAATTCTTCCAAACTATTTCAATCAAGATGATTGGCAAATTGAAGGCAAACTTGAAATCCCAGTACTTTAAAACTTACATGGAAACATTCACTGTTTTAAAAAAAATTTATTTAATAAATACTTATTACTCTCGCTTATTTTAATTTAATTTTAAAACATCTCTTTCATTGCCATACATACATTGTCCATAATTTACTATCGTTTAGTAGGATCTACTAAACCTTTCTCTCCGTGCACGCAATTGCAAAAATAGGGAAAAGTAAAAACCTGGGAAGAATCCGAAACGTGCAATTTTTGAGAGGGAGTGAATATACATTGTTTGGGGCCCGGAGGTAGAAAGAAAGAATGGAGGGTCCGGACCGGTCCGGACTGATTGGACCAGAGCTTCGGTTTCCACTTTCCAGAACGCAGGTGTCGGGCATTCCTTCCGAGACGAGTTGTGTGCTGACAAGATGTTGTCGGTCGACCCTGGCCCGTTTCATTCCTTTTCCTTTTCTTACTTGGTCTCCTTCGCCCTCTCCTCTTTTACAAGCCGCGTTAAATATCCCCAGAGGCCATTGAAAACATTTTAAAAACTCCCTCTCAGCCCCTCAAAACCACAAATCCAAAGAGCCACTCCTCTCGCTTCTCCAATAAATCGGAATCCGTCTCAATCGACCTCCATTCCAATTATAAATACATATTTCACTGAATCACTTTACAAATCCTTCAATTACTTTTCAATTCCTTCTCAAATCGACAATCATTAAATTAATGGAATCAAAGCCTAATTATATTTACTGAACAAGTCCATATAATATATATGTATTTTTCAGTTGAGCGAATCGAGTAGCGAGTATCAGACTGTAAAGTATGAAGCCAGGAAGCCGATAGCAACTCGAAATTACGTTTGGTTGATAGAGAGAATCTGCGTCGTAAACAATGGACAATTCTCAAAGCGTAGGAGTCACAAAGCCAGTTGGGCTCTCTATCCATCGTCAATTCTTAGACAAGACCGGTTTGATTCGTCGCTCACCTTTAAATCCGCGTCTTGTCTGACGTACTTAGTTTTCTGCCACAAAAGAAACATTCTAAGTATGTATCCAAGTGGTAAAATCCATTCCATCCCACACTCTTAATCTGACTCATCTTTTCCTATCTCCCGAAATCCAAGTTTTATTCCAAAAAAGGAGTTAACTCTCTTCTACTTGAAATTTTATATCACAGAAGTAGTTGCCACCCAAGTCGCAAGAATATTTAATCAAAAGTTATAATAAAAACATTTTTTTTCTAAATATCTCTTACTGTTATTCAAATTTTAATCTCCTAGTCCGAGTCATTAAAGGTTTATGGTTTTATGAGAGGTAGGTTTGGGAAATTTCTTCGACAGTTAAATCGAACCAGATGTCCACCACAGGACTTATAAAAGGTCCTCAATATTTGGGGATTTTTGCAGATTACAGAAATCACAGATGGTTACCATACTCAGAAGACAATGTAAATTGTAAAACCTCTCAAGTGGTTGTAAGTTGTGATTTTGGTGTCTGCAGGACACGTTTACTTTTACGAGAAGTGTGTGTCACATGCGCTGAGAGATGCAAACTTATGGTTTTTCTTCGGCCATAAAGAGAGGACAATGGAGAACATCCTGTTAGTGTTTAAATTTAACTGTAAAGCAACATGTTTCGCAGGCTCCTTCGCCTTGAACCTTAAATGTCATGTGGCTTGAAATCTTTAGAAGTGGTACATAATTCGAGGGAGATTTACAACGTTTGGAGGAACAGAAAGTTTATTGTAAGTCGTTTTTTAAATCGAAAAGCCGGAAACTGGAGAAATAGTGCTTAAAATCTTTATAGCAATATAAATTTTATACAGCTGCAGAGAACATTATTTAAGCAATCGGAATTCGTTTCGATCATAATAAAAATGGTATAATATAATTTTTGTATTTAACCTAAGTCTCTCAGACTAAAAATGAAAAAAATTAATTGCATTTTCTGTCCTCGAAAAGGAATTAAAACATCCCCTGTTTCGGTCTAAATCAAAAACCATAAAATATAGAAAAATAAACCACTCCCAAACGTAAAATCATTTCCAACTTTCCCGAGCAATAAAATTGAACGGTTAGCCTACAACTTATTTTCACACGACGAAATAAAATAGTCGTATTTCCAGAAATACAAATTATTCCAAGCAAGCGTAAAAGATTCATTTCTGTTTAAAAGTACCCTGCCCCGATGGAAGGGGCGGAATTATTATCTATGTCTTTAAATATACCTATTCATATTCTGAATATTTCAAATTAGACAATGCTATCTTTGATCAGATTTTGACCGAAAGACCGAGGGTCCCTAATTCTTCACCCAATATACGCCTACTACCAAAATACAATGCTATTCAATACACTACTATTATACAGTACTCCGAATTTTAAATGTCAGTCTCTTAATTCAGCATTGGATTGCACATGATCTCAAAGTAAAAATAATTATATTTCTACCTCAAAATTCAGTCATTCTCCTTTCCCCTCAAGAATCAACATAAAAAGCCGACAAAATTATTCTCACCCCTCAAAGTTAAAACCCCTCGAATTTTCCTCAGCAGTAATATCGAAGGGTCAAGTGCCCAACTCTAAGTTCACACGAAGAAAGAATACTAGACTACATTCCAAAAAGGCATTGACTATTAGGCTGCGCCGAAAAAAAAATGAGTTATAAATTAGAATGGGTCCTTAAAAGTGAGTGACTTGAAAGATTTGAAAATTAAAAAGTAAAAGGCCTCAATTCCAAGGAAAAAGAAACAAAATTGTATTTCTTAAACGCAAAGATTATAATTTTATAAAATAAAACACAGCCAAAAAAGCATAAAATATATCATTGAAGCGTGATGTGAAAGTGAGGCTCCGGATGCAATAAGGGCACATAAAATTTTTTTGTTCGAGCCCAAATGAGCCCTGATAAAGCAAAAATAAGAATTTTGAAAATATTTTTTTATGATATTCAAGTAAATTCCCTGTATTACTTGAGTAAACTGAAATTAAAGTTAGAAAGAAATTTTTTAAAACAACGAAAAGTCATTTTGCTCGAACCGAAAAATACTATACGCCCTTATTGCATCCGGAGCCTCAATTGAACGTTTTTTAAAGGACCCCCCAGAAAGTAATCAGTCGAGTCCCATTTGCTTAAATTGCCCAGTCTTACGGAATATTTAAGAATAGACAGTTCCATCCCAAAAACACAAATCATCAAATCTATATGTCTTTCCATGAACGATTTACGTGCATATATAAACGAGCTAAGGCGGGCGTATAAGAAAATCGAAGTTTGGTACATGGATGATTCTCGGATGACCCCCCTGACCGGAGGCGTCGCCTCTATGGTGGTCGGCGGCGGTCCCATAAGCATAAAGTCACGATTCTCTCGCATCCCTTACGTGTGAAAGTCCCCTCTCTATTTTTCTAAGTGTATGTGTGTTGTATACACTATCCTTGACGTGAGATGAGATGGTGTTACGAGAGCTATGGGTGGGTGGGCAATATCGCCAGTACGAGAGAGAGTGGTGGCACACAGAGGCCGAACTAAACTCTTCGCCGGCTGGCGCCGCTCTGTCGGCCCCTCCAACAATGCATACTCTGCCCCCACTTGCCCCTCAACCATCACCCACACCATTTTTGACTCTCCCCTTTCCCTTATCCCTCCTCCAATGGACACACAACATTCTCGCACCCGATGCAATACTACGGGACCCTACGCGGCTATGCACCCGTTACCGTCTACGTCCTACCCCCGTACGTGAATGTGGATCCACAGTAGATCAGACTGTGCACGAACAGCCAGAACACTGGCTGGCGCCTGAAACACGAGGAGAGTCAGAGTCAGAGAGTCAGTTGAGTGCCGAGCACTAGCGAGTCTAGACGTCTACTCGGTATCCTCTAAGAGACCATCAGATACCCAAAGTTCGAAACCAGTTTGGAAGGTGTCATCGTCACTTGGTCAAGAGTGATTCTTTCGATTTTATAGTTTGATCATCAAACTTTTGTTTAAAGTTGTTGGTTTTTGGAAAAAGTGTTAGTGCTGACTTGGATTATAAAGATCAGTGTTGGTGATTAATTGGTTCGACTAGAGAACAGTGAAGTGAACATAGTCCCAAGGATTTACGGATTTTTAATCGTCTTGTCAGAAATTGCAAGGTAGATGCTTGCAGATGCGAGGAAGATGAACGTCCATCGAGACGTCCACGTGGTGGAGACAACGTGCGAACTCTCTGCTTTCATGAAAGGTAAATAGACTTTTAATTGGATGTGTGATCATCAGCGAGGTCCCAGTCGATACCTCTAAAAAATCCACTTTCAAATGTTTGCGACTTCCGATTTATCAGTACACAAAAGCGTATTAAAGTCGGGATTTTTTAAACATGCCACAGTCATAAGTATGACAGTCCTGTTTTTGATCTCTAATACGATTATGGTCTAACATGATTATGGTTGAGATTTAGAGAACGGTATTCTTCAAAAGTAGATGATTTACGATGACTCAAGTTTCATCACTTTATTCACTTATGTTTACTCGACTTTAGTCAATGAGAATAGGGATAATCAGCATACAGATTGCGACAACAATTCTTCTACAACTCAATCACCATTCTTGACTGTTGTCCCTCTAATTACTTTAAAACCTATGGCTCAAAATAACCCGAAATGGGTTATTATTATTTATTATGATCCAAAATGAAACATTCTTTAAAAATCTAAAGCCGCGAATCTTTGCAAATACATATCGCACACTGAATAAAAGGCAAAGTAATATCTATCATGACAGTTGGCGTACGCAAATCGCATAATAATCGCGTAAATCTCAGGGCAGTAAAGGAGGCGGTTAACTGCAGGGCTAATACGGTAAAAGCCGCGATTGCGTTAAACGGGCCGCGCAGAGTGAGGCGATTGATAGTTGTGGGAGACAGGAGGTGGAATGATAATTATTGTTATGAGAGGCGCCAGCCGGTCGAGAAAGAGAGAGGAGGCAGATTGCGAGAGAGAGAGAGGAGAAGGAACGAGTTGGCGGAGTGCTGGACCGGGAGCGAGAGAGAATAATAGTTGCGGTTCTGCTAGATTGGACCTCTGATCAGAGCGAAAGAGATAGACAGGGCGCGGCGGCGCCAGCGTGGGTCGCCACCACAGACTCCGTATACCAACCGATCGAGCGACGCTCACGAACAAACGACCCCTTGACCGTTCTCGAATCTCCCTTTCGATCACTCTCATCCTCCCATTCCTCTCCCCGCTTCTTCCGCTTGAGATAATAGAGTCAATTTTTAACATTCAGCTCTCAAATCATTGATTTTCTGGTATCTCGTCCTTCTTTCATTCATTTCTGATCAGTAGATACAGCAACGAACACCGGGTGATTAATAGATCTTCAACACAATGCTCTTTCGCATACTGGTAGTTAACTGGGCAGCATCAATTATCAATTGCCATATAACACTAATCGAAACTTAATGGCGAGAAATTCTATGCTTTGGAATAATGAGGATGACAAATCGGCGGATGAAAAATTTGACCTTCTTTCATCTGGAGGCAATAGAGAGTACAACGGCCTGGATGTGTTATATCACGTGCTTATCGAGTTAGTGCACTCATCTCCCATCTTTCGGGTTGTGACTCACCAACTGATAATTTACAACACTATCAGAAAAAGTATTCCACCCCGCAGAGCAAGGTTCACATGGTTTTTCCCTTGCGGGGCGTTTTCACTTTTCGGTTTCAAAGACATTCCAGGGATGACTAACCGAAGTCCGCAGATGCATCCTGTTTAAGCAAACGTTTCAGGATTAAAAAGCAAATACGATTGTTGTTTTAAGAATCCGCTGATGCCACTTGCACGAGTTTTGCAACGAGCGTTGCGTGTGCGGGAGCGACCAATACATTCGAGGAAGCGGATGAAGTCATGCTATTGCATATACTGACCAACACTTCCGAGTATTCTTATCGTATTCTTAAACCATATTGTCCAATACAAAAAGTGAAAGGAGATCAGGATTGATGACTACATTTTACATAAGAATCTCTAGCTAATTGTAAACCTACTCCTGGAACATAACCTTCTACCTAAAAGAAAAAGTTTCGCAAAAACAAAGTAATAGTTTTGTCGAGAGATTGAATCTTTTGACCCCTAATAAAAAAGAATTTCAAGTTTAAAGCGATTACTCTCGCATGGCTAATTTCAACTTTAAAAGGAAGTTGCGAACGGCCAGCGTAAGCCTTCGGTGTAAGCGATACCCTATTGTGCTCGGCAGGTAAAGATGCTCAGTCACGAGTATGCTTTCCACCCACCTGTGCCTTCATCACACCTGCTACTTGGCGAATCCCCGATTTTTCCGCCCCTTTAAAAGGGATCCTCACAGTAGGGCAACTCGACCCCTAATTCCGCATCCCTTTACATCGTTCCCCTCTAAATAGTTTCGTTCATGCTCACATGCTCACACATTTCGCCCTCTCCACACCTCTTATCGAACAATAACCACAGAGGCGTGGCGGAACCGAGCATATACCTGCCACCGGTGACTTTTATTATACACCTCTTTCCGGAAACCATTGTCTATCGGACACCAGTATCTCGATCGCTTATGAGTCCCATCAGGAAATAATCAACCAACTTTTCACATGTGCGCTTCTGCTTCCTTCAAATTAAGATAAGATACACCTGTGGATCGACCTTATGTTCCTTTAACAATGTAATCGTCACGGTACTTTTCTTCCTTCCGCTAAACACGGGATCTCATGCTAATTCGTCAAGGGGACTTGGGAGAATTTATTAACGATGAGGTAATGATAATTACCCACTGGTCTCTTTAACTTCCGAGTGAATCATCGGACAAAACACGTGTTTTGTCCGATGATTTCTGCTACATAAAAATGTAATTGCCATTTGCAGTGAAGTAAATGGCAAACCCAACTCACGAATCCGACACCACCTCGGCACGTGGGTCTCGTACTCCTACGCGTACGGATTACCTCTGGTGTAAATGTCTACGTGTGATACGCATCTAGAATCGCATACAAATTGTCCCAACTTTTCCATCGCTCAGTAGAATTCCATGCAGCGACACATGAAATAATGAGAGAAACTAATACTGGTAATCTAATCTCACATTCGAATGCGGCACATTTCATATAGAGACTCTGTCCTACGATCATTACGTAAACGCACGGACGAAGTTGATGCTGATTAAGAAATTGTACCAAGCTTCCTAACTGCGCAGTTTACAGAAGAGCTCTTCCGAAGTCGAATTGCAAAAACTGATCGCTATCGCAATCCAACATCAAACGTCACTTATCTGACTCGCACTTTATCGTGCGCAGACAGATCATACCAGTTTCAAGTTGTCCGGTGCAAGCAAATACATATTATGATTTTTTCATGAAAACATTATCTGTTGGGCAATTTGATGTTCATTTTTTTGCCCGGGGTAAAAGCGAGGTACAGGAATGTACGTTTTGAGCGTACACAGTGTCTGCCGACGAAATATCAAATGCATTCCAGCGGTCACGAATGCGGCGGTGACCGCCTCAATGAAACAGTAACGTGGCAATATAAAGCACTCGTTTCGTAGCAGTTTAGAGTGCAGGGTTTGCAGAGTATCGCGGTGGGTGTTCGCATTCCAAGCTCTACACGTGGAAATCTGCGAATAACCGAGAACACCAACACTGCTCTGCCAGCACAATGAGCGCACATGTACCTCAGCCCACGTAAATGCAAAAGTCTAATATCTACGAACTTGTAGCATAAAGTGCACTAATGTCGGATGCTGGTGCTGAATATATTTACACGGAGTACCTGGTTAGCTCTTAATAAATACGTGTGTACGATGAGTACAGCTCGCGACGTTAATGGACAAGAGTAATTTACGCGCCACATAAAGATCGGAAATCTCTTCCTAAAGTCATTACATCGCTCAACATCAATAAACATATCAATTGATGAACTCCAACGAATTTCTCTTTCTCGTTAATTTCATTCATAGGTCACTGATGATGTCACGCCTGCAGTACATTCCCATTGCATAAATTCAACATCCTAAAAGATTCCAAGTGCTGATTTTTCCGCGTAGCGCCCTGTTTTGAAGCGATTTTTGATCCTGGTGATGTTTCTAAAGGGCAATTGGTGTCTACTAAAGTACCTGACTGTACGTTGGCTGAGTATATGTGCTGTGGGAGTCGCGACAGCGCGGCGACGGTGAATCGTGGCGCGGCACAGCTGGTGACCGTCGCCTCTCGCCCACTCAAACGCAAACGCGACACATATACGCCAAAACACACCAACGTACACGGATTTGCTACCGCACGCGCTCACAATCACACGCATACATTCGCAAGTCTCTCAGATCCACATAACTAGCGACTCGCGTCTTCTCGGACGCTGAGCGGCGCGATACGACCATCTGGCTAGCGCCATCCACTCTACCCCCCGCACTTAAATACTCTATCTCTCTTCCTCCTCCGTGCCTTTACCAACAGCGGCTCTCATTACACTATCTTTTCCATTTCCGCGATTTGTTTACTATTCTATAATACGCCATACGTTCGAGCAGTAAAACATATGCTCCACTCGGAAACTTGGATAGCAAAGAGAAGATAATGGCAGCTTTCCACATTGTTGTTGAAATTTTAGAGACATTTTTTGCATAAAGGAGCTTACTATCCGAAAATTGGCACTCCTCTTTCACGGAGCATGTCGCAAATGAGGGAGTGATTGGGCTCGTGTTAGTATCATTCGTCGCAGTTGTCGCTTATTTATAATCGACCCAAATCTTGGCGCAGGCTCGTCTCGGCAGTGTATACAATTAGCGCCAAGAGCACTTATGGCGTCATATGCAGAGACCATAGTCACACACTCTCAAAAAGCAGCAGCTTACAATTGAACCAAAAGTTGTACTTTTTCCACTCTGCAAAACGTTTCTCACCTTCCGTTGTTTTCGAGTTCACATATTAATGCACCGCATAAGCAGTTGCGCTTACGGGCGGATGTGATGGAACACTTTTCAAATCGCTTTGGATTTATTCAGTGCGACGCAAGTTGCACAAGTTTGCATTCTTTCAATTGCAAAATACACTCAGCCTTTGGCATACATTTGTGACAAAAAATTCGCGACATAAAAGTTACGCAATGGGATCAAAGTTCACTGACCTTAAGGGTTTAACTCAAGGATGCAAATTAAGAGTGATTCGAGATTTGATACCAA
The DNA here is from genome assembly GCA_032275165.1 of Synergus magnus. Classification (NCBI taxonomy): domain Eukaryota; kingdom Metazoa; phylum Arthropoda; class Insecta; order Hymenoptera; family Cynipidae; genus Synergus; species Synergus magnus. The sequence goes on along the minus strand of JAUESH010000044.1, from coordinate 7,198,793 downwards.
TCAATATGAATGAATTCGACTATAATAATATCATATTCACCTGCGAGAAATACTGGAATTATATCGACACTGGAGCATAATAAGGTGGAAGAGGGACAGATGGAACACGTTCGTCGAGAAACCGAAGTGCGACCGAATCGCGTGAAAAGGCGGCAAATTGCCGGTCATTATCTGCAATCTACACGCACATCTTCGAAAGGACTGACATTATGCCGAGCAAAAGGCGTGACCACACGGCAAGGTCACGTATTATGTGTCGTACATAACATCCAGTCGATGCAACCTACCGTTACTTGAGCAAAAATCACCCCTTATTCAATTGCACAGTGCTTTTAGATTCCTAATTTAGATTCAAAAGAAGCACTGAAAAATTGCATTAAGTACTATTTAAAGCAATTTTTACATGTACAGGGATGAGAGATCAGTTTGAAATAGTCTAAAATCTAAGAATGAACAGATGCGTGCACTTTTCGAGAACAGGAAAGTGAATAGCTCGTAATTTATCAAGAGTAGACGACCGCCTGTCATATACAACGCCTAAAGGTCCGCAGTTCGAGCTGCTTATCGAATCGTTTAAGATAGGTTGGCCATCTTGCTCTTTCACATTCTCATTCTCTGCTTCGAATACACCAGAGTATAAGGTCATAGATCACTCTCCGGTTTGGTTATCGAAGCCATTAATTCTGAGTTAATTCTTGTGTCGTCTTGTCGTACGCGATCCCGCCTCGCAAACGGGACGTTGTCGATGCCCTGATCTCATTTCTCAGACCACGTGCACCTAATCTAAAACAAGAGACAAGTATTTCCTCATTTCACTGAGGTCAAAATATTTCCGATAAAGTATTGCATTAGAAAATTCATTCAATAAGACGCAGATGAGTGATTATCAGAATTAAATGACTGTAATTGAATTAGCCTTAGCCGCATATTTCATTTCAGAAATTGAATTTACTTTCAGGGTCAGTTCCAAGATAAATATTTTCTCACGTTTCCCCTTCGATCTTATCCTCTTGTATGTATCTTATTTCTATCTAAGTTATTTTATCACTTAAGGATCAGTGTCATAATGGTTAGAGTAGCAACTTCCGTTGAAGATATGGTGAGAACGTACTTTTGAAGAACTAAGTAACTTCAAATTATTAAAACTTTTTGCAAGGCTCTTCATCAATATTCACGGCGCTTTCATGAGGCATCACGCCACCTGTTTAATAACACCGATTGAAGGTTAATTAAAATCACGAGTCCGACTAATTAAAACCCACTTCCACAGAGCATCAGTGCGATAGCGGATCATTGATCCCACAAGGACACTTGCACTCAAAGCATTCCTCTCAATTCTGCAAAATGTTCATACAAAAAGTACAAACATTTTCATACGTGTTTTTGATTGCAAAAGGAGATCAGTAGGTCGGAGCATTCATAAAGTTATGATTTAGGGTCTAAAATTGTGCGGAGAAAAGGGTCAAATAGAGGGAAATAAGCGTGACTATTGGTTATGCGTTTGCACAGATGTCACTGGTTATTTTCGTCTCGCAGAGATCTTGCTGTTTGAACAACTGCCGAATGAAAACGTGTAGCTAAAGATATAAGTAGTAACAATTCGCGTATGGATCATCTGCGAGGCACGTGTACATGTTCGGAGAAAAGTGATATCTCCATTCATAAAAAAAGTCACCTTAAGCAATAAAAATGTATTTACTTTATGACCCTAAGCAGAATCAAGTGTGATCATTTCAATTCTGACATGAGATTTTTCCGATGTCATTCATTTAGTTTGACGCAGCAATTTTCCTTTCATTTTCTAAAAGAAGACAAGAGGCCACGTCGGGTGAAAAGTTCGTATCTGTTCTCGCGTCGGGTTGTTCGATGTTTACGAACGCAAAGATCGATCGTATGCCTGAATGGCGCCTGTCGGCGACCTCGAGGACCTCGACGGGTGACCACGCATTGACTTCGAACTCCTACATGTTCTATAACAGCGAAGCTCTCAATAGCAAACGCTTATCATCCGGTTTCACGATGCGATGTTATGTATGCATATATTGAGACTCTCGAGTTCGTCCCACGCGCTTTGTAAGCGCTACGTAAACTCCACGTGCGTTTGCGATTACCGTCTAACTCAAGTAGATGCTCGATAGAATCAAGGATAAAGCGGATTCGCTGCTTATCAGGAGATAACATACCTGGGTACTCGAGGAGTTAAATCGCCAGGTGTCAAATCCTTATCTCGTGCTGGTAAATCCTTTTCAACCCGATTTACGATAGACAGATGTTTGATTTTTTATTCGCGGAAAATCCCTTTTACGACCCTCTCAACTGACAGCTCACACTGATTTCGATTGTAATATCGAATATACGCAGTTATAGACTCGAATATGAATGTGTACCGATTGTAGGGCAAATTGGCAATGTAATCGATAACCCACGTGCATAAGAAGTTGTTGTTTGCAAACTGGCGCCTGAGTCGCAGACGCAACAGGCGCTACCGTAAGACATAAAGCACCCTCGTAACCGGAGAATGCACCTAGACTGCAATCGGATTTACTGGTCGTTTATCGCTCTTAGATAAGAGTTGGTGGGATTGAAAGAAGTACCGCGAAGTGTGGTATTTCTTCCTCGTTAGATATAGAGTCCAGGAATTAAGTAATGATTTTTTATTGAAAGGAAATCTGAAGCTGAAAGGGAAACTCAAGACTATTAGAAAATGAAGGTGCTTGATTCCGATATAAAACGTTAATCAACTGGTTTGTTAGGCAGTACCGAACGCCGTGAATCACGTTCATTACGAAGTGATTGTAATCGGCGAAGGTTCCCGTGACATTGAAAAAGCTAGTCTTCGTTAGTGATGATCGATCATCAATCACCGGGTTGTGGAAAATAAGCTTGAAATTCTAAACATTGATAAAACAGAAATCACGAGTGTATCACACATTGGTAAATCTCTTGAAACGCTTTAAGTCATCACAATGAATTTCGGAACAAAATGAAGAAAGCAAAACTTGCTCTCGAATCCGGGTTGATCGACGAAAATGGAATCATGAGGCGGTTCCAAAGATCTAAAATCGTGATGAGTCTCTGGAATCGCAGCTGCGAGCATATTCCACGAAGTTGTCGCTTCTTCTTCGCCTTATAGGGCGGAACAATGTCTTGACATTTCGTGCAGATGGTTCCTTAAAGAATCAATACCTGCTTAATTGCTTCACAGTTCCCATAAACTCTCTACATTCCCAGTATTACTTTTCTCGAAAGCAGGTGCAGCTCAGATCAAATATCAAAACACGCAACCGTTCCTTCATTTTTGTTAGCTATCAAGTGGAGATTAGCCCTCGGGAATTTGAAATCGTTCGACATGTGGAAGCGGCATGCACGACATTAGAGCTTTATCGTTTGTGATCATTGAGAGGTTTACGGATCGGTAAATCCTGTGATCCAGGCGCGCGAGACATGCAGAAAAAGAAGAGTTGAACAAGCAGATCGAGAACAGCCGTTTCACTGTTCTTTACGCGGCGGAAGCTGCGAAGACGTCTTTAGCGTGGACACGTGCGTTCAGAGTTTATTCTAAGTTTAGTGCCGCGTTGCAGGGAGTCTCGGCGCGTTTTCTCTGCGGATTCCGTGGGCGGAATCAGCTCCGACGAGATGTTTTCTACATGGGTGCGTCATTCAAATGCCACCATCTGGCGCGCAGCGATCTGGACAATTATAAAATTACACGACTCAGGCCATCTTTGGTAAACATTTTAGCAATAATCGTTTTAGGATTCCACAGTTGCAATATTCATTGGTATCCCTTTTGTGGCTCTTTCCCTTAAAAATGGGCTGTCGAACAACAGTTTTATCTTGGTGAAGAGGATCGAGGAGAGGATTGCAGCCTTGCTCGCGTCGAACGATAAATAATTGACTGGATTCGATCGATCTCGACGACAGTAATTTATCGAACCTGCGAGGGACCTATATGGTGTTGTCGAGGCATCAGGTTTCTCGATTACAGAACGTTGGCGGTCTTTCTCTCGCTCTTTCTCCCATCGGCTCGGACTTTTTGATCGTTTTTCCCTCAATCCATCGCTGCGTATCCTCGAAGTTCCTCTTTCTCTTTCATGTGCCTTTTCTTAATTTCCCTCCTTCTTCTCGCCCTAGTCCACATCATCTTCTTCGAGCGAAACCTAAGAGCAGATCGAGCTGCCCAGCCACGACCGCCACATGGCGCTGGCGCCAATCTCGTCTCCGACCGTTGCTCCTTTTATTGCCCTCGCTGGAGTCCCTCGAGCATGCAACTCTTCTCCTATAGCGAGACTTCTTTTCATGATTCGACATGGTGTGACCTAGAGTTCATACTGCTCCTGGGGCCACGACTTGCAATACGTTGAAAAAGTCAGGAACCTTGCGTGTCTGGATTCGATTCTTTTTTCAAATAGGTACGAAATCTCGTAGGTGTGAGTAATTGACTCTAAAGAATGAAAAATGACGATTCTCAACGCTGCCCGGGAATTGGTATTCGGGCCCACACTCAGTGGGTCTGCTCGGCCTTTCACGCGATAAAAACCAGTAGCTCTTTAAGATCTTTACGGTTATTACCTATTAAACCTGTAATTACAACCCAGTAACAGTTCCCCTTTCTTTTTGTTTCAGCCGGAGTTATGGCAGGCTCAGAAAGAGACGCCGGGTTCTGTAGTGGCGCAGACGAGGACGACATGTCAGGACTGCACTCACCAAGTGCTTCCGAAGACAGTGTCGAGGTGCAGGTGTCGCCAATTTCCCTACGGAACAAGAGGAAACTAGCCGAGCCCAGAAAAATCCAGGAACCAAGCACTGCTCCACTCAAGAAGAGAAGAAGATTTGAGCTCATCCAGGAAACTGTTGATGACGAAACTAGACCTGAAACTTCCCCTTCACCTAGTCCCTTCAGGCCCTGGAGCTCCTCGTCCAAAAATTGCGAGACTAAGCCTGTTACGAAACCTGTGGCTGTTATCACCTGTTTTAAGGTAGAGAAAGACACCAGGCTAGAGGATCAGGAAAGGGAGGAAGAGAAAGAGAGACCTGCTGAAGAGCTGAAGAGACGTGAAGAAGAGAAAAGGAAGAAGCTGATTGTCCAAGAAGAAGCCCAGAGGAGACGCGAAGCCCAGATCCAGGAGGAGATCCTTCAGAGACTTCAGGAGAGCCACCACAGACCAATTTCCCCTTCTCAATCCTCAACCATTTCCTCCGCTTACTCTTCCCAGAGGCGAGAACCACGTCAGAGGTTCGAACCTCCTCCACCGCCACCACCTCCTCAAGCGTCAGTCATCCTCCCTCATCCAAGGCTCCAAGAGGAACCTCTTTCCCTAGTCCTAAGAGGTGAGGGACCTAGAGTACCTTCTCATCCTGGCGTGAGTGGCTCCTTCGAGAGGCCAGCGACCTACCACGTCGATCAAGTGTTATCTCCACATCAACATCAACATCCGCCGGGTCAAAACCACCAAACGACATCCAATGGTCACGCAAGGCATCTTCAGAACGGTCAGCAGAGGAATTACAAAAACATGACCCGGGAACGAAGGATAGAGGCGAACGCCAGGGAAAGGACGAGAGTGCACACCATCAGTGCTGCTTTCGATACTCTCAGGCGAGCGATTCCCGCTTATTCCCACAACCAGAAGCTCTCCAAGCTCTCGGTCTTGAGGATCGCGTGCAGCTACATCATGACCCTGAGTAAAATAGTCAACACTCCCGAGGGAGAATCTGAGAATGGAGATGCCCTAGGTGCCTGCGTTGATCTCGTCTCTAAGACGATACAGACAGAGGGCAAACTCAGAAAGAAGAAGGACGAATGAAGCGCTATTTTGGAATGTTCATCTTCGCGGAAAAAGTGCATTGAAGGACTTTTGTCTGTAACATTTCATAATTCTGCGGTGAGAATTACAAAACGCGCTGGATAAGTCGGTGACGCATGCGCATGCGTGCTTTGAACACTTGTACTTTTATGTTGGTCAAGAGAACCTTTGAATAGGATGCACCGATATCCCCAGATTACCAACGCGTTTTGTAATTTTCTCTGTAAAACTTTTAAATATTATTAACAAAAGTCTTTTAGTGTATTTCCAACTTTGAAAATAGAAGATTCTCTCCTGATAATGCTCAAAGCTCTTCTCGCCAACTTTCCTAGGTGATAAGTTAAATCTGTAAGTCAGTGCCAATGTTTGACAATATTTTGAGTTTTACTTTATAGTAATACTGATAGTGATTATCGATTCCTAGTTCTGGAAGCAGAGTGATAATTTGTACATAAAAGCCAAGGTTTAATCCTTTTCTGTAGATCAGGACTTAAGATTGACTTACTTTTGTTATTGTTGAGACACAATTTAAAGAATTTTAGGTCCCTGAAAAATGTTATATCTTATGTTATATTTATGACTTCCCTGATGGCAATTTTCCAGCCCGTGAAAATTGTAACTGCTACCTAAAAATTGCAACCACATGCGATATTTCCTTCTTATTTTTATTTGCGTGACGAAATTTCGTGTCCAACAAAATGATTGACTGAATGCCAAGTACAAACCTGTGGCTTTGCTGTAGCGAAGTGATTAAAGAGAGAGTGATCAGGTGGAAAATAGAAGTGTATAAAAATGTATATAGTGTAAATAAAATTGAAAATCGCCGGCATAGCCTTTATCGCGTTATAAATAGAAAAATTGTAATTGATAGTATGCATTCATAATTCTGCAGATAAAATATATATATAAATATATATAAATATATAAATATATTATATAAATTTGACCGATATGTATGTATTTTGCCTGACAAGGCGGTGTCCTGTATGTACCTTTTTATTGATATAAGAGCAACCTCACGTTTAAATCAAAAGTTCGACTTAATAAAGGTGAAATTAACTTGACATTAATGCTTCTCATCTTTTAAGAACCACTCCTCTAGTTAATAAGTTTTAACTGTTCTTTTCTTAAGAATTTGAATTGAATATTTTCACAATGATTCCGACCAATCAATAAATAACTACAGAAGCAGGAACTCATCAGAAAATTCTTCGGATTCAGGATGTCTTTTTGCTCTCATGTGTCATACGAAGAAAAAGGTGACTATAATGATTTTCCAGTTATTAATACCGAAGCAATCGATACATTTGCAATATCGATCAACACTGCTAACAGGTTGCTAATCTCGTTGCATCGCTGAATGCAAGAAATTTTATCGCCTTTGGCTAGATTACTTCCGAGATTAAAATATTATCGCCACATTCGCATTAGTGGCAACAACAGTCCTTAATAAGACATAATGTTAATAACATAACTATTCTAAAATTCGAGGAAGAATGAATTATCACATTTTCATAGAAACTTTTAGTAAGCAACGAGAGAAATAATTCCAGGGTGAATGATGGATAGATCAACATATTTTGAAGAAAACTAATTCGATAGGTAAATACTTTCAAGAGGACAATCAGCATTATAAAACTGTTATCACGATTGCAAAATCACGGTAAATTCTCGAGACTATGCATTAAATACTTTAAGACTTTTATTTCACAAACGACTGAAACTGATTTAAAGTGGCTATCAGCTCGCATCTGCGATATGTGGGTGCTTTTGAGTACACGCGCGTGTTAGGTACGTAGACAATACAGGTTATCAACGTTCCTTAAAAATACTGGCTGGTAAATATCTCGATATACTCAGGTGTTTTCAACCACGTCAAGCTAGTCAAGCGTTATTGTTTACCTTTTATCAGTTCATCGTGAGTAAGCAAGATGTTTGCGACTCACATCTGGTCGCATCTGAATTTGTGGACTAATTAATATTGCGCGAAATTCATTCAGTGCATTTCAATTCATGTAGAGAATTCAAAAGTAATCTCAGATTAAGTAATTTAAGAATGTTTATGAAATTCTAGTAATAAATAATCTATTAAAATTTTGATTAGTCCCTTGGAAAATTTTGCAAGTCCCTTTTAGAGATTATCAGTTTAAATCGACTCTTTAAAGCTGTTTGTGACTCGCTTACATATTGTTTGTAAATTCGCCTAAAGATAATCATTCTCATCAATTTTTATTAAGTTCAACGACCCTTTTACTTCAAAAACGTGAACGCAACCCGGAATTCTCAATAAAGTCATTGACACGAAGAAAGAGCAAACATCGTGACTCAAACAACTTCTTCGGACACGTAGCAAGCGCTGAAATATGAGAAAACAGATTTATGTTTGTCGAAGACGCGTCCTCTTCATTGCAGAAGGCTTCTGGATTAAAAGTTAAGATTTCTTCCGGAAGTTGTATAGAAATTTTGATTTAAATCAATTTATTTCGAGCTAAAAGTCCAGTTAGGAATATAATCAATTTACGCATTGATCAAATATATAAGATAAGAGTTAATCTATCATAAAAATGATTTGTAGCTGCGAATTCCGTTTGCGCGACATTAATTTTCCCTTTTTAATTGGTGTCTGCTCTACTCCTCCCATAGAAGCGTTAGGAATCTTATCTGGGACAGATTTAATGGATCTTGTGTTACAAATCCGATCGATGCTCCACGATCCAAGATCCGAGATCGGAAATCTCGCACGCATGTAGGTACACGTTCGAAGCTGCAGTACGAGTTTTTCATCAGTCCTTGTAGAAGACGAAGGAGAGAATGTGCACGATCGTCTTTGCAAGGTTCGCATACTCGAACCGCGATTATGATATCCCACTGACAGCAGCCCTGCGGCACCATCAGACTTGGTGCACTTTGAGTTCCCCTTAACCACAAACGAGGTACACGCTTTTTACACCATAAAAAATTATGCATGTATCGTTATTGCACTTGGGGCAATCGTTTCTATCAAATTTTCCAAAATAGTACGTTAGAAATGACTATATGCGAAATAAAAAGAAGCAAAGATTCAAGAAAGCAGATAGACGATAAAGAAAAGCAAAGGTTTAGTGAGTCACTAGTACAAGTCAATAAATACGATGAACGGAAGTAATCTCATCATTAGAAAGATCACACACTTGGAAAATTCTTCTCTATTCCTAAGATGGATTGCAGAATGAAGTAGATTGATCAAAATGGGATTTTAAACGTTTCAACATAGTATCACGTACTCGCGATGCGAGTGTGGTATCGATTACATTGCAGTTGATTCTGTCAGTACTAGTTACAGATATAACTCCCTATTTAGAGTCCAGTGTTAACTCCGACACGCTCGGTTCACTTAATGATCCAGAAAAGTCCCGGCAATAAAGAATAAATACTTTTTAAGGAGAGAATGCTTGATTAAGGCTTTGCGACTCAATTCAAAAGCAATTACTTTTCATAGTAATAACAAGCGATATTGACTTCCAGTCATGAATGTACGTTATAACTTCTCCGTTACGAAACTGAAACATGTTAATTAAATATACCAATTAAAAATCATAAGTAATTGCAGCCTGCAGCGATTCAAATTCAGAATGTGAAACGTACACTTTAAAATGAAATATATTGGATTTGATAGAAAAATCAGCAATCTGTAGCAATCGTGTCAAATCGCATGGTAAAATATTTTTGCACCAGCCGACGTAACGATAAGTACTATCTGGATGAAACTAGTGCTCTACAAACTTCATCTTATCTCTAGAGAACGCCGCCTGCAGCAAACGACATTGCCCTATACGATTCCGCTTATTTGAAACGATACCATTTCTTATCAAAAGTGTACTTTATAAACCAATATCTGTTTCTTTGCCTTTAACTTTACCTCCAACTTCAACGAGTTTGCAGGAGATTTTTAAGGAATCTACAAAGGTTGAAAAGACTTCAAGAGATTTTTAAGAATTTTGAAAGATTTCTAGGGATTTCAAAATATTTTAAATATTTTAAAGGAATTCGGGTGATTTCAAAAGATTTCCAGTTATTTAAAAATATTGCAAAAAATTCTGTATCAGAAATTTTGAACGTTCAAATGAAAATTCTATTTTATCCAGAAATATTGTTTCAAATAACAATAACAATAGGAATCACAAGTTTCTTTCATCAGCATTATTTTCAATGCAAATAAATCAATATTTTAAGAATTTCAAAAAAAGTTTGAAAAAATTCAAGAGATTTTTAAGTATTCTAAAAAATTTCTAGGGATTTCGAAAGATTTCAAATGAATTTAAGATATTTCAAAATATTTCTAGAAATTTCAAGAATGCTGAAAATATTTCAACTCTTCAAAAAATCCCAAGCAATTTCAAAATACTTCACGAAATTTCTAAATATTTAAGAGCATATGGTAATTACCATAAAAGCTTAGTTTCGCCAACTTTACGTTCGCAATAATAAATATTTTTTTGCTAAAACTAGGTCATTTACCTCCGTTTCAAACAGACAGAGGTAAATGGTCAAGTTTTAGTGAAAAACATTCATTATTATTGCAAACGTAAAGTTGGCGAAATTAAATTTGCTCTTATGGTAAGTAAAATATGCCCTTAATAGATGCAGTAAATTATAAATGCGCTTGTAAAATATATGTTTAAATTAATATTTTTTCCTTTACGAAATGGACCACCCTAATGGACACGAGTAAAACCTCCAGAGGAGTCCATATAATATCATTAATTAAAGAACAGAAATCTGATGCACTTATATTCTCTCGACGCATTAATATTTTTTAACTTCCTTAAAAGTCCTCTTTTTCATGAAAAAAGTTCGCTAAATGAAGAAACTAAGAAACTCAATTTGCAAGGTGTACTCAGCATTCGCGTGCAGATTTGCAATTAAATTGTCAACGAGTCGGTCCATTGACGCTGCATTAGCAATATAATTGCCCGCGATTAAAGCGAATGTTTCTTTAATGCAGTAAAAGTAAATATCGGTATCCTGAAGCGCCGACTAATATCCTGCGGCTCTATACCATAAACAGGAACTTGATCATAGAGTATTATAGACTATAGTACCCTGAGAACCGGCGCTGAATATTATGTAGCGAGTCGGTGCGATTCGTATGTTGCATACATCCGGTTCGTACTTTTTACTGCAATTACTGTAGGTAAACATTCTCTTTTTTACCGTCTCTCAGCGAATATCGTTAACGCTTAACGATCGAGTAATGAGACATACCATATTTTCCGGAAATCGGTGAGTGATCGTTAAGACAAGAAATATGTGAGATCGCAACTTATACCAAACGATCACCTACGAAGTCTTTAGCTGCTGATGAAAAGTCTATTTTATTGCTCACGTCGGATATAATTTAACATCAAGCTCGCCAATAAATTATTTTCAACAGGGTTCGGCATTACTTCTCTAAAGTAGAGCATTTGCGCCTTCTTAATTATTATCGTTTATTCAAGTTCTCATTTCCATGTCACGGCACACTTTTAATTACATGTGTTTCACACATTTTTTTTCGTATAAGGAAAACTTTGAAATAACCCATTTTAGAAACGCATGAACATGAAATTTCAAAAATTACTTGCCAACTCTAAAGGACCGCAAATAACTTATTTTTCTCGTAAAAAAGAGGCAGTAAATACACTTTAATTACTATTTTACATGCGTCCCATCTCATCTTGAACAAGGAACAGCACTCCCGATTGATTATTTTTCCTCGTACCGGAATGTGCATCACGTATGGGACTTTTTTAGTTTTCGGCTTTCGTTGCCGGACGGAAACATACGTGTTTGATTTTTTTTACGACATTACATTTCACGTTATGGCTCGGAAACAACGCCGCCTGCCGGTGCAGTAATAAAAAGTGCTCGTTACTGGCAACAGTTGTCTGTTTTCTCGCGGTCTCCGGTAAACTAAGCTGCTGGCTATATACCTTTAAGCTTTGCCAAAGAGCAGCTGTTACCTTTTAGCTTCTAGTCGCTGCTTTTACGCGCAGTTTACGGATGTTATTGCGAGTCAATTAATCTCAACAACCTAGCCATTGAATCTTATCGAGAACGTACGTTTGTGTATTGACAGAACAAGGGAAAAACTCTCTTATTGTTAAGAAAATAACTTTAATAATCCCGGAATTGAACTTATAGTTCCTTAAGGCGATATGAGAAAGCATCACTCTCGCGAAAAGAATACCTCCACGTCAAAATGATTGATCAATTAGAATGGTTTATGAAAGACGAAACGAAGAAAGAGTGAATTTGCAAATTTTCATGTGAACGCATGACTGTCGAGAACGAAAAAGCGTCAATTTGGCAGACTTGCTGATAAGAAAGTAACGAACTTGCAGAGCTAACACCGTCCCAGACATGACAATCGATTACTGATGACTGGATCGAAATCGAATGTATGCGAGCGCCGGCAGCTGTTTAGCATGAAAATAAATTGCCTAAAAAAATAATGACTCTTCGTGCCTCTTCCTTTCCTTCATCCTCATACCTTCGCAATTCGCACTCTTCACTTCCCCTTATTCCCCCAACCTCCATTCTTAATTTCTTCTCCCTTTTCTCTCCTTATCCGGATGCGACAGGTGCCAATGACGTTCTATTAGCTGCCAAAACGGAATCTACTTCGAGGCACTTTATACATATTTATACTCCGTTCATTAAATCCTACAAGCAATCCGTTTATTAAATCCTATGATCTGTTAATTAAGAGAGTTGACGTGATATCAACTCCTGAGGTGTTGAGAAGATTGAAGTGGGATATTTGCATTTGCAAGTGAAATACGACGAAAAAATGTATAATTAAATATGACTACTATTCTCGTCTCCTTCTGCTTAAACTATCAATAATATTTTTGTGGACTAAAAATTCAAGACAACAGTTAGTAGAAGAAGCAAGCTGTCTAAATAACGAGAGACATGTTTTCTTGAGTAGCCATCTGTCCAATGACTATATTCTTTTACTTGCTTATGGTATTTTGCAATTACGCATCAAGTACTTCCGGTCTTGATCGCGATCAAGTGCGACGAGGACGCGGACGAAATTCGTCCCCACGAGCAAGCATTAAACATTTATGTAAGTCAATTAGACAGATGCACGAGAAGTCGAGAAGGATGACAAACGCGAGCAGATGCTTCGAAAAATTTGCACCGACACTACTTTACTCTTCCTCATTTCGTTTTCGTTTAAAAAAGAAAAATTTCAAACGTCTGCAGACTGAATGAGACCCAATTTGAACATTCTCAAATTGTTGCTTCCACCACCTGAATTTTACGCCTTTCTCAGATCATGTGCACCTCGCGACAATGTTTCACTTTTATCAGATGCGAGCAGCTATACCTATACCGGAGGTAAAAGCAAGAGGACTGGTTCCTTCTTAATGAGCCGCCTCTTAAATCGCTCGTTTAAGCCCTTTTTAGAAATATAATCGGCTCGATGTGCCTCTAGAGAAAAGAGTTAATCGGAATTTTATGTCTCAAAATGTGGGAATGGGTCTTTTTCTGCTTAATTGACTTACAATATTGAAAGGGGTATACACCTAAAACTCGACTCACATTTTTGACCATAAAGTGAAAATATCAAAGGAGAATTGTAACCGAGAAGAGAGGCAAAAAGAAACTCTTATTACTAATTCTTTCTAACCATCGAGTTAACTTTTAAAGCAAGAATGGATATTAATTGTATAAAGGATCTTTTTTGCACATTATCTTATATGTAAACACAGCACCGAACACTTTGCATCCTCGATAAAGTGACTTCTTCCAATTAGCAAGAACTGAGCTGCCAGGTAAATAGAGAAAGAGCTATCTGCAGTTCGGATAAGTCATCTCTCACGAAAAAAGTCATAAAGGTATTTTATTGACTCTGCGGTGACTTATCTAAACTATAGATATGCCTTCTATCTGCATGGCAGAGAATAAATGGAGAATTTATCCCTTCCTGTGTTTGATGACACAAGGAATACTATCCCCTAACATTCACAATGTAAATTTACTGCTTCTCGCTCCGCTTAATTGAAATCGAAATATGAATAAAAATTAATTTTTATGGAACATACCAACTCGTTCGATGTGATCAGGTCACTTACCTGAAACAGACAATAAAAAAGAAACATTAGGAACAAGGGTATCAATTATAATAAAGTATAAATGGTTACATTTAAAATGATTCTAGAAATCATTTGAACGAAATGACGAGAACTTTTTCTTGATTAATGTTGTTAATAGCTACGATCATACATTATTGGGTCGTATATGGTTCGGGAGAAGAGGAAGATGATTGCAGAAAGAACGAAAAAGAATGCAGGAAAAGAGAAGAAGACGAAGGAAAAGAAGAAGTGCAGACTGCAGGTGCTTCCTGCCTTTATTGGCCACACAACTTCGCGCCATTGCTTGTATCTTAAGCCGCTTCTCTGCATAACATTATCACCCATTGGCGAAAAGCATCTCGTTCGTCATCATCGTCCCGTCGATCGTATCGACATCATATCATCGAGTATGCATTACATGCACAACCTTAGCGTCGACGCATGTATGGAATGCGTGGAGCCATTCCCTTTTAAATAATCATTGAAAATTATACATAGATCTGTTTCTTCCTTAAGGATGTTCCCATTGATTAGAAGAAATGAAAGATAGTGTCAAGTATTTCAGAACAAGGAATATATTCTCTCAATCTGAATTAGTTAAATCTTACTAATTAATAGCAATTTCTTACTAATTCAAACAGTTGATCAGTCGCTTACTATAAATTAGTAAAAAGTAACTAATTCAACTAGTAACGAGGACAAACGAAATGAAATGCTAACTCGCTACTAAATAAATTAGTAAAACCTTTTGAAATTCTTTAGAATTCCTCAAAATCTCTTAAAATCCCATGAAAATCCATAAAATTTCATAACGAATTTTAAAATTGTGTAAAATTACTGGAAACACCTTAAAATTCCACGAAAACATTTAAAATCCATTAGAATTCTTAAAAATTTCTTAAAATTTCATGAAATCTTTTAAAATCCCTTAACAAAGTTCCACGACAAACTTTAGAATTCGATAAAATCCGTTAAAATCTCATAGAATAACTGAAAATTCCTTACAATCTTTTGAAATCCTTGGGAATCTTCTAAAACCTTCTAAAATATGCTAAATCAACTAAAAAAAACTAAATAATGTGACAAAAATAACATAGTTATTTATAGAAAAGGTTTTAAATTATTGATATTCCAAGAACAATTCATTATGAGCAATTCAATTAGTATAAAGTAAGACTAAACAGATTAGTAAAATTGTTCTTGCTAATTCACTTTGGTAATAGGTGACATACTATTTAATTTAGTAGAAAGTGGAGAAATGACTAATTTAGTAGCCAAATATAAGGATACTAATTCAATTGGTCAAATTCTTACTAATTCAGAGGAGAGAGGCAATTACGTAAACTTATCTATCCCTCTTATCTTCAATTTGGGACAAAGAAGGAAGGAAAGACGACTTCTACAAAACATCAGCGACACGTAAAATGCAGACTCGAGTCTCAGTCGTGGGGCAGATAAAAACTTGCCACGTCCGCGGACTGGGCGAATGCATTTTGTTTACAAACGAGGATTTGACTACAGATCGGAATCTACTGAAGACGAAACGTCGGAGGCGCCTTTTCCAGACGCGACAATATCTCTAAAGTTGACTCGCATGATGATACTGTCAATAGCTACCAATTCTAATTAAACAAACCATAAATCTTGACCAGGACCACCCAAGTAGCCCGGGGCCAATTTACGCTCGAAATGTGTAATAAATATACGAATTCACAAGTTCTCAAAAAAAATTTTATAGTCTGGAGAGCGGTATGTTGTACATGTTCCTCTAATACATCCTGCATAATATACGCATTCTTATAACGCACCCTGCGTTCCTTTGGGAACGGCTCCAA
Organism: Synergus magnus; assembly: GCA_032275165.1. Taxonomy (NCBI): domain Eukaryota; kingdom Metazoa; phylum Arthropoda; class Insecta; order Hymenoptera; family Cynipidae; genus Synergus; species Synergus magnus. The sequence continues at coordinate 7,183,046 of JAUESH010000044.1, read as the reverse complement.
TGAAAGTAGATCAGGCAGGTAAAAAGACTCACGTGCGTCGATCGTTTTATGCGACAGGATTTATCGGTCCTTGGTTTGACCACTCTCCCTCTCTTTGAAGATCCTGCAGCCTGATTATCCAGTCCTCGTGTTGGTACGGCTCTCAGCCGATCGTGAGAGAGCCAGTGCACGAAGAAGAAGCAGCCACGATATTTCGTCTTCGTTATTTCTTACTTTTTGCTCAAAAAAGTTCATTTTACTCTAACAATACACGATACGCTTCAGGCAGATTCGATAATTCGGAATTGATGACCGTTTTTGCCAACGAAAGTCACTTCAATAAAAATTCGAACCTCTGACAGTCATTTTAATTTTGACTGGGAACTTTTTACAGAATTTTCAAGATTGAAAATCTCTTTTTTTTTTGTTCTCCGAATGATAGGCCAGGTGAGAATTTTCGGACTCACAAAATTGTCACCTTTTTAAAATTCGATAGTTTTTCTCTACGATGTATACATTTTTGCCTTTATAAATGATTTATGCTAAAAATAATTGGGAAAATTTTTTGTAATGTCTAAGAAAATATTTAAAATCCTAATCGTTTTTCTAATAACAGTATAGCATGTCCTCGAGACTGAAAGAATCTCTGATAAATTGTTCCTTGAGAAGATGCATTTTCCGAATAACGAAGCAGAACCAACTGCCTGTCGACAATTAGATAAGCCACATTAAATCATTTTGATACGCGTTCTTATACCTGTAATTAGGCATAACGTGCTGCTTTTGTCGAATCAAGCGATCCTCGTGCGTGCAGTTATTAAAAGATAAAAAAAAATGAGGCATGCACACTGAGAGGACAGGTTTCCAAGTTTGACATCCAGCGAGCAGGTGTTTCTGTTCCATTTACAGTAGACTGAGTAAAATTTCACATGTATACATCAGTCATGGAAGGTTGATCGAATCGGGTCGATCTCACGAAAACTTTTGGCTCTGGGATGCAGTGAAAGTCCCCAAGGAGGGTTCCTACTGTGAGATCGGATCTGACAGATGGTCGAGGAACTTCGGCAAATTATTTTGATACCCTCGATAAGAGAACAGATGGACCAATGCAGGTACCGCGGTTTCCCCACATTCTCAGAACTTTCTTGAACTTGATTCAAGTTCCTAGCTCGAGTTCGGAATTGTTGACGAACTGAAATATATCTTACTCAAGAAGAAACTAGATAATTAGGAATGTAGCTGGGACGTGTTGAGTGGTGTTATCAACTTGATGGAGGCTGCGATAATCTTAATGGAATGGATTGCATGCTCGCTTTGATTAATGAATCGCACATGTTCTGCTATGTGTTACGTTCATTAAGGTAGTAGGTGTTCAAATCGAGAGATGAATAATTTTTCACACTTTTTGAAATCGTGTGGGTGTTCATGAGATGTAGAATTATTCATTACAGTTGTCTCGATGATGAAGGTGGCAATTAGGGTGTTTAGATTAGGTAGAGTTGATCAAATGCAACATCAAGTGAGATTAATATTATAGTAAAGGAAGGTATTAATAAATTCCATGAATGTGACTTGAACTTTAACCAAACTACAGAAGCAAGTATCGTGAAGAATTTCATGAATCCTCGGAGGATCCGTGGCCAGCAAGCATTTAGGTTGCGTCGGGAAAGAAGCGCCGGAGTTTTATCTGCCGTCGCCATCAGCGTACCCCACTGGAAGGATTTTACGGAATACAAGGTGGTAGAGTGACTGGATAGGAGAGAGAAGAAGCGAAGAATAAGAAAAGATAAAAGGAGAAAAAGAGAAAAAAGCGACGCCGACGGCATGGCATCGCATCGCAGTCAGAGAAGCCTTTGGTACCGCGAAGCTGTGGTTCTGGTGTGAGACACCGGCCTGGCTACCGTTTTACAGCCAGCTACCGGTTTCCAAGCCAGTTCACCAACACCCTAACGAGATAACCTTGTCGACGGTACCGCACCACCACCAACAAAATTCTACGTGATTCCACACAAATACAAACATACGTGCTCATATGAGAGCTGTAAGAGTTAAGAGCTAAGAGGAAGGATCACGACGACCACTATACTATATACAAGAAGCGAATGCTCGGCTAGGGTGAGCTTAAAAGCGATCGGCGACTAATTAAGCGCACGGCGCCGCTAACTTCGTACAGTCCAATCAACCTGGCTTCATTCTGATGTCAGCCACCGCACGCGTTTACACAAGAGTTAAAAGTGCAGTGTTGCATTCGAGCGATATTTGACAATAATCTTACAAAACAATAAAAACTCTTGTTTATTTGTCAAAATTATCGTCTCGACTTGTCTCGTTTCTACGAGTTTCCGTTTCATTGAGCGATGCCGAGTATTATGACACTTGTCAAATAATATTGTTTTTTTATTTTACTTATTATGATTGAAAAGTTATTTTATGTAAACGAGGTGGTTTTTGTAAAGAATTTTTATATTTTCCAACGTAGATGATGCTTTACTATTATTTACGTGCAAGAATTTGAAATATAACATTAAGTAAAATTTACATATCATGCAAGAAATAGAATAGTTCCTTTTCAAAAATTGAATTGTTACAGATGTTTTTAGAAAAATTTCTAGAAGTCGTTTACAAGAATATTTACAAAACAGCAAAAATTCAATAAACCCTTTGAATAATTTAAAATCAATTTGTAACAGAATTTGTAGGATTACAAAAAATGCCAAGGCATGTAATGTTATTTCTGAAAATTTAAAAGGATTTCCAATAATTTTGATGTATTTTAACGGATTGTAAGAAATTCCTAACGATTTCGAGAGACAATAGCAAAATTTCACGTATTTTCTAAAATTTTAACGAGTTTATGAGCTTTCAAGGGATTTTCAATAATTTTAAGGGATTGATTAAATATTCAATAGATTTCATGGCACTTCAAAAAGCTTTGAAAAATTTCAAAGGATTCGAGGGAATTTCAAAATATTTCAAGATACTTGAAAAGATTTTATGGAATTTCCATAAGGATTACAAAAAATTTAAAAGGTTTTATTGGAATTTTTGCGAATTTGAAAAGATTGCGAGGGATTAAAAAGAAATTTCAGATATTTTTGGAGATTACAAAAAATGTCACCAAATTTAAAGTGATTTCTAAAAACTCTACAGGATTCCAGAAAAATTAGCAATTTTAAGTAGTTTAAATATAATTCGAAAGATATTAGGTGATTTCCAAATATTTTCAGGGAAGACGAAATATTTTAAGGGATTTAAGTTTAAAGTTTTAAAAATGTTGGTATTTTTTTCAGAACCAGATTCTTTAAAAAATAAAATTGCGTAAATAGCTGCTTCTGACCAGAATTTTATCAGTTTTTCAAGGTTCGAGTTCAAATCCAGATTTTAAAAAGATTCGTATTGATTGACGTTTTCTAAATAATTTATATCACCATTTATAGTGCATAATGAGCTATTAATTTCTCGTCACTCGTCAATAAAAAGCGAAAACCTGAATCTTGGAAGGTGTTTATTTCATGACATGATCATGACGGACAAAGGTGAGTGTCACAGGTGAAAAAAAAAGTAAAGGGACTTTTTGCTGTCATTATGAGGAGTGAAGAAGCGCGTGCACGCGATTTGCGTAAGCGCACTTCTTATATATATACGATGGGTTTGAAGCGACACGCAAAGCAAATCAACGGTGCACGCCTCTTTAACTCAAAAGCGAGTAGAAAAAAAAGAAATAAAGGGACGAAGGGAGTACCGAGGCGGCAAAGGGCACCTGCTAAAACGCAGCTGCATACCTTTATAAGTATTACTTAATTTTTGGCGGGTACATACCCTGAATAATAATTGGCCCTACATAGCCTCTCGCGAAGCCCTTGAGAAAAGCAATAAGCAACTACAAAATTTCGTGATCACGTGCACTGACACCTGTTTTGCAACCACAATTTCAAGTTTAATCGTCAAGTGTTGCGTATAGACTCAGGAAGAGGCTCTTCGTCCTTAGTCTTTATGTGACAAGGTGAACAAGCTCGCTTCGTTTTTACTTCCCAAGAAATTATGAAGTTGATAAAGTATAGGATCGATTATTACAAAGTGATTGGAGCTGAACTGGTTAGTCAACTTATACGTTGTATGCAGACTTTTTTTTAACTATAGTCTCGATAATTATTCAATCTCTTGATTGCTTTAATTAATTAGCCGATGATCTGTGTGATAAAATGATGTTGAATTCATTTCACACTTTTAATTGATCTAATCGATTTCTTTTATTTGGAGTCAGAACTGAAAATCTAATCGGGCTTATTTGAATTATAGGCTCAAGTAATTGCCAATTGATTAAAAAATGGACTGCACAGCATCACACACCGATTACAGAATTATGCACCCCTTGCTCAAAGCTTAGACAAAATCTAAAATTCTGATACACCTTTGTTTCTATAATGGTTTTTTCTTGTATGTGTACAAATTGAAAGATCCAAGAAAAGTATACGGGACACTTTGAAAGACTAATAATAACGTGGACGAGTAAAACCGATTAAAGTCATAAATATCGAGGAAAAAATAATTGCGGGAAGCAATTTATGAATATTTATGGATTAATATTGATTACAGTTTTTTTCTTAATGAATACGCATACGCTGAGGACTTAAATGCCCTTCGCCTCGTTCGTTCCATTCTTTACGGGTTCCTCTTTCCGGCGAACCTGGCGAAGAAGCTGAGATCTGGGGAAAAGAGCCGCGCGTCTTTAAATCACAAGAAGCATCTTCGTCGTGCGGTTTATTCAGTTTCTTCGCATTCTTTCCCCCGTATCGAAAAGCCAACGTTCCTGGCGCCAGGATTCCAAATACTTCGAGACGCTCTTTAAGGCACTCGAGTTCAATGCATGCCCTCTTCGAGGGACGAAAACGGCAATTATTATTATATAGAAAAGAATCTTTTTGCGAAGATCGTTAATATATCTTCATCTAGATATTTTAAAACATATTTTCACTCGTATTTTTGTCATTACGTTATACTCTCTTAATCTGAATCAGCGAAATTCCGCTGATTCAAATTTAGAGAGTAACATTCCATATTGGAAATGACGTACACCTGAATAATATAAATAAAAAACATAAGTAACATGTAATTGAATGCCGCTTCTTTCTTCATCATAATCATACAAATTCTAACAAACCCTTTCTTTTAGGAAGAAAACCAAGAATCGGGAAACAAACTCTTGAGAGAGGGCTATTTAGATGTTAACAGCTCTGCCAGCGAATCACCTAAAGCTATGGTCGGAATTCAAATTTAATGAAACTACTCGGCTCATTACGACCTGGTCAGGCCACGTCGTGTCCCATTCAAACTGGCAGTCAGTATAATTCACATTACTCAGACATCAATTCCGACACACATACCTTGCTTAACTCCTCATTAAGTGAAGAACTAGTGCCGCGGGCAAGGTCGTAAATGCGTAACTACCGCAGTTACGGATTAAAATGATTCACTCACAGAAACGATTTCGATTTCGACCGTATAAGAAGAATCGATCTGATCCGTCTTTTTTCCTCTTTTATAATCACTAGAATATCATGCGCGCGCTAAAGCACACATCTTTTTCAGTAATTTATGCTTATGATAATTTTGAAAAATATTTTGTCATAAAAATTGCTTCTATGAAATGGAAGTCTCGAAGTGAGTGTATAATTTGAAGAATATAAAATGAATTCAAAAAGATTTCAAAAAATTTCAAAAGATATCAATATATTTAGAAATATTTCAAAGAATTCAGAATTAAGGTTTCTGGTGAGTGCAAAAGATTAAAGGGATTTAAAAGATTTCACAAGATTTCAAGAGACTTAACAGAATTTAAAAAGTTAAAAAAACATTTTTAATGTTTTTAAATTACTTTAAAATCTTGACACTCTTTTGAATTGTTTGGAAATTCCTTAAAAATTCCTTGAAATCTCTTGAAATCCTTTAAAATGTCTTGATATCTTTAAAATCTTGTGAAATCTCTGGAAAATCCTTAAATTCTTTGGAGTTCTTATAAAATCCTTTAAAATTCTTTAATATAATTTAAAATCCCTTGAAATACTTAATAAAATTTTTTAATTACTTGAAAATCTTGAAACCCATCCGAATTTTTTTTTAAATTCTTTAAAATCACTTAAAATCTTTTGAAGTTCTTAAAAATGTCTCGATATATATGAAATCTCTTGAAAATCCTTAAATTCTTTGGAAATAGTTTAAAATCCTTTGAAATTTTGAGAATCTATTTTCGATACAACCTCAACCTCTTTTTTATGACAGGATATGATTCCATTTTATTATTAAAGAGTGATCAAGTCATGGCCAAAATCCCTAAATTTTAAAAGGTCCAAAGATTCCGGTTCATAGAAAATTATGAATAAGAATTCAAATGAAAGTAGATCATGAAACTACAATGTTGAACAATTTGTATACAACAAATGAACTTGTTCAATATAACTATACGCTGTGAAGCAATTATTGGAGGATGGATCTAGCTCTAATGCAGAAATAGGATTGGAAATAGGTTCTGCCGTTTGCATCAGCGTAACAAATTCATTCAGTCACATGAAATTATATCATTACGTGAGAACCAAAGTACTAACTACATTCGGAGCTTAACCATCCCCCAGCTTGTCATTTTGCAAGCTCGTTATTCGACACTATCACACATCGAATCACTGGCGAAATCGCTCGCCACCCTCCATGGCTCCTAAACACGGTATGGTAATCCACAAATAACAGCGCCGTAATTTACATGCAAACAAATTGCTCTTCCCTACTGGTACATACGACTCACGAGGAATGCACTGCAACTGCTTTGAATAACCTCGTTAAAGACTGCCCACGTTTCGCCTTCGCCAGATTACGAATAAGACATCAAACGCAAGATTTTACCGACTGTTCAAGATCTCTGAAACTGATAAGCTAGTATTAGGAGAACTCTTAATCAAATTTATTTTTCATTTTAATTAAACTGACAGACTACCTTTAAAAAATACTAGAACAAAGAGCGCGCGATGCGCGATCCTCTTCCCTTTCTTATTTGATAAAGAAGCAGCTAACTTGTACCATTTCACTACGTCTTTAATAAATAGTAGAAAAGATTATTTTTAGGCTAAAATTTCATCTTCTCTAGGTCCAAATAAATAATCACGACTACATTTTCGACAAGTTCCCTCGATTTGCCGGACCCTTTCGAAATCCAGTTCCGGCGGTGCACCCATTTCCGGCCGGCACGTGCGCGAGCGAGGGTGCTCATGAATGTGCTCAGTCACTTAATCTCCAGCCGATTTTCCCCCTTTCCAAGTCATAAAGCACTCCTCCTGCGATCAGCTTTCTTCCTAAGAAGATCTCGTATCGGTTGAACAACGTGTATATTGCAAATTGCAAACGGTACTGTCACCACGAGTGACACTTCTTCGGTTCTGATCAACGACCATCGCAAACCGTAAACTCTGCACGTGCTGCACAACCCTTGTGTAAAGACTGTCACCGGGTGTTCCACCCTCATGTCCATAAAGTCCGACTAAGGGTCGCACAATCCATGGACCTTCGATTATAGCTTGAACAATTGATTTTTATTTCTTCTTTCCTGCGAGACGTCCAGTCATGTGGAAACCGATTGTCTGAATTACAAATCACTATATATTTTCTCTCTAGAGAAGATCCAAATTTCAATCAATACTGCTAACTACTATGGATGTGTAATTGTGTATATTACTCAACAAAGAAACAGCGAAATGGCTTTTCAAAACCACAATCTTCTCGCCCCATTTTCTTATCTAGAATAAATTTCCAATGGACTTTGGCCGATCAGACAGTGATTTCCATTCGGAAGATGGAATGGGAGAACAAAGAACGAAGGACGAAGGATATGGATAGTGATTCTACTCTCGAATAAAAAAAAAAATATCCCTTCGGGTTTCAAACAAAACGATGGACAGGTCAGAAGTAAAATATTCTTTCCCTTCTTTCCATCAGGTTTGCATGACAATCGAATCGAGCACACTTTGATCGTTGTAACCATCGAAATTCAACCTGACTCATCGCCTACTTCCATTTTCTTTCCCTCCTTTTCGCATCGATTTACGATTTACTTGGTGCTTTCGGAAACTTTTATGTGTCTAAGACAAATTCTACCATATCGTATCAAGCCGGGTAACGATCTGTTTCTCCTGACCTTGAGAATAAATTGAATCAATCATGCAAGAACCCTCTAGCTAATACCATCAAAGAAAAACGAGTTGCTAAAATATTCAACTTTTATAAAAGTAGTAAATAAAATTTTAAAACAGTTTATCTGATGAATTGAAAATCTGCTCATGTTTTGGTAATATTTCAGAAATTGATACGGCAAGCACTGCCGCCGAACTAGTTTTAGGTTCCACTTCAAGCGCACTTGATTCTTGATGTGGTGGCAGCAAACTCGACAATGTCGCCGAAGAGGTTTTGGAATAAGCAGAGCGTAAAGGAAGTTACTGCGTCACTGGTTCCTTTCTCCCCGTTGGTAGTCGCTGATGCAGAAAGATATAAAGTAGTCCCCAGAGGGAGGTTGTGCAGGACTTATGAGAGCCACCCGCTCAGTCCAGGGTGAATCCCAACTTTGTGAGTATGCGAGAACGTGTTCGCAGTTTCCCAGATTGAAAGCAAAAAAAAAAACAAGTATCGACAACCGGAGTAAGATCCTCGTAACTCCCAAACTCTGATGAGGGGAAGACATCCTCACGAAATCGAAAACCGAAAGGGTCTCGAAGGAGGAGTGAACCAATAAAAAGTTGCAATCAATAAGAATAGTCTGCGAAGGAATAAACATTTGGAAATCCTATGAAATATTTTTAATTCATTTAAATCGATTAAATAACTTGAAACTCTTCTGTATTATTTTTAAATTCCTTAAAATCACTTGGCAGTTCTGATATCGATTCTAAAGTACAGACGGCGAATAGAAATGCAACCAATAGGTGAAGATAATCGCAATTTCTTTTCTATAATAGAAACGTATGTAACTTCCAATCATTCTGTAAGCAACAAGAAGTACCTTCCGCTCAACAAATTCCACTTCAGTCCCTAAAATTCATCGATTCCCTCTATAACGTGTTTGAATCCAATTTCGTTAAACTGTAACTGCCTTGGCCAGTTTGCACAAGAGCTTCAACAGTTCGCAATCAAAGTAGATCGGTGATCATACAAGGAATAATCACAAACGAATCGGACAGAGGCAACCGGGAGTCAATTCGATGAGGTTACAGTCCGAACCTATTGGCTTTTGGTCGTTAACAGCCTACAACAACTATTGGCTCGAGGCTCGTTTAAATTTGACACAAGAGTCAACAGGTTCGATCTTTGTTCTACACGATCAGAAAAGTTTCAAGTTGATAAGATGCATGACACCATTCAAAAAATGTTGTTTCCGAAACTTCCGATTCGAAAAGTAGATGCTATTCCTTCTAAAATTCATCTGCATTACGCTCGCTCTTATCCTCTTATAATTATTGCATACTGATATTCGTTTAATCATCGCCAGTTCGAGTTTCTTTTAATTGATTTTTAACGGTAACGCTCAATTTCATTCCAATCACCAGGGAGCCAACCAGAGACTGCTTCTTCAATACGCTTTATATTTATACGAATGCATAATAAGTACTTGGCAACATCGAGTTTAACGACACCTGCGTGGATGAAAAGCCACCAATCTGTGTTCGCACTTTCGACACTGACTATTTGCTCAACGTGGTTTAACGAGGTCGTACAACAAATTGTTCCGCATGCAGGGCGAATCGGTGATGAGCCGCTTTCGAGCCGATAACGGGAGAGTAAATCGCCACACTTCAAAAGAATTGATCCGGATCACTTAAACCGCTTTTTCTAAATTGGAAATAATCCGTACGCCATTTTTACTCTCTATACGAGTCCAAATTTTCCCGAAGCATAGTATCTCCGCGTAGTAATTCACAGCGTTTTTTTTTTTCTTGAAGATGGGTGATCAAGGGCTCCTTGTAAATTTTTCCTCCTTTGTTTCTTCCGAGCCATTCATCTTGTTCCGGGGTTCCAACACGCTCCAGCAGGTTCTTCTCGAGTAAAACGAAGGTGTGTCGATGGTCGTGTATAATAGTTTGTGGGTACTGCGGGGGTCCATGGGTCCAGGGTTCCTCGACTCAAATGGTCAGCTGGCGCCAGCACCCGTCAGACTCCAGCTCCGAGTTCTACCTTCCACCTTCCAAAATGCATCTCGCTTCATTAATCTTGCTTTATAGTTGCCGCTACACCTAAATCCCTCGCAACACCCTTCGTGCCTCCTTGGCATTGCAGCATGGGACCAGCCGTGAAACAATAGACGACTCATCAGGCCTCCAATCGATACCAAGGCTCGAGGAGGTTGATTCTATCCTCGATTTAACACTTTCCTTGTGGGAATGTGTGTTAGCTCCCTCTGACCAGGATAGTTGATTGAGTCATTAACGAAACTTTCTGTCTCGTCAGCATCCTCTTGTTGAGAAGATTTTTATACCAAAGAATTCGACCTAATTGAGATGGAGAACTATATTGGATCTGCTTTTAATATATCGGTCTTATTGGAAATAGATACACTTTTTGGATAATGGTTGAATTGTATCAGTTTTGATGATCCAGGCTTCGCAACACAAAATTCTCTCAAATTAGTTTACTTTTACTACCAAAAAAGACTAATTCCTGATAAAAAAAAGTTGAATTTTTTAGCAAAATTAGTTGAGTTTTCTTACAGGGTTTTAATAATTGAAGCTGCATTTTAGTGGAAATCGAGAAAAAAGGAGAAAACAGAGAAAGAGGAAAAAGACTGTGAAGCCTGGTGATCATCAATCCGGTGGTTTTCGACTGTCATTCCTGAATCGAAGACGAGGACGTGGTTTTGAATTCGGTTCGTGTGCGATCCAACAGTAAGCGTCAGCAAGCGAGCATGTTTATGGGGGTGTAAAATGTGAGACAGGCGTCTGGACCGGTAATTAGTCATTGTTTTACGCGCTTCTCCCCGCCCCTCTTAATGGTACCGCGTAGCAGTTCCACTGGCCAAGAAGTTGTTCCACATTCATCAAGAGGTATAATTCGCATGAGATGCAGGCGCATTAATCGTCGTAAACCTCAAAGCCTTTGGAGAGCATGTACCTGCTACCGACTTGTTTTAATTTCTTCAACCGAATCCACATTACTTTTTCCTTTTGAAACCCGTTCTTCAAAAGTAAATTGGAAGCTTAAATGTTTTGACAAACAAATATATATCGACATGTGCAAATAACGTTTTATCTCGGAAGATTCGTATGTAGGCTTTTTTATCTGTGGCGCAGGTGTTGCGAAACCTAATATTGGAAGCGAACTCTAGCATGATTTTGTGATCAGAAAAAATGTGCTGTTCATAATGGAGACACCGCGCCTCCGGCTTTGCTTGATCGGATCTAATTAAGGGGCCTCGGCGGGATTTAGATTATAATAACCCTGTATTAACCGAACAATGTAATCAACAGCAGGTGTTCGTCGATACAACGGCAAGTGATAGCTTTCAGAAACAGAGTCCCTTCAGGGGTGGAACCATCATTACGCTCGGTCATAACCCCCAATTTATGTAGTGGCGCTTAGCCATCCATATCTCCGAAGATCCAATTACTTTAGAGCTGTTTTAATTACAAGAGAGTCAAAAGCTGCTTCCTGATGAACACGTTGTTGGCTCGAACTTATATCAATTAAAAACCGAGTGGCCCAATCTACATCGCTTGAAAGTGTTGCCAATTTCTTCCTAGGATTCTACCCAAATGACTTTTGGATACCTGTGAATGAAAGCATCAAGAACAGGTGTGTCGAAGAAGGTTTTACGCCTTTCTTTTTTTTCTCTCCGGTCTTTCCTGGAGCGTCTCGAGTTTGTGGAATGTGGAGATCATTATACTGCTTCGTCATTACCCGCCACATCTCGGGCAACACCTTTATATAGTATGTCTTATCGAGTGTTTCCAGAAGAAGAAAGAATACAAAAAGTGTCACACAGGTGCTACCTCTTGTGCCAGAGGCTACAGTCGTTTTCTCCCAATGCTAATTGCATCTTTTCTAAAGAACGTCTTAGTGGGGATAATTACAATATTTATACTTTCTTTTGAAGCATCAAACCTGCATTGCTGATTCCAGAATCGATTGTTTTGTACTTGTGGAGGAAAGACTGAAAGTAAACGGAAAGGGACTGCGACTAGAATCTGCAAAGTTACTGACACGTAAACGGAAGCAAACAACTCGTTCAGTGTTGTAGCTTGTTACCTTCTACCCTGATTCCAAGTTTGCCAGTTGTTTTGTAAGCGGGGCACACAATGCTGTGGGCATTGTTTTGGACTCTGCAGCAAGTGAAGCAACAAGAAGCTTGGCAAAGGGATAGAAGCAAGGAAGAATGAAGCAGATGAAGAAAAAGGTGAGAAGTGAGGAATAGTAAAGACGAAGGAAAGAAGATTCAGAAGTTGTGATACAAGAAAGGGGAAAGAGATCCATTCCAGTCAGGCGCCTGGCTAGTCCCTTTACTTCCTTTCTTTTCTTTGTGCTTTGTTTTGCTTTTTAGCTTATTCACTTTCTGATGGTTATAGGTTGCCTGTTCAATTTGTAACTTCAGTTTTTCTGTATCTCTAACACAATAGAGGATCCTATTCTTTAGTAAGTGTAGTAAGAACTACCACCAATTAGCACTCTAAATAGTAATCATCACGATTCAGAATAGTAAGCGCCCATATTATCGCCCTTCAATTTCGGTTTTATACTTCTTTTATGGAAAAATAAACTTAGTAACTTACGTTGCCAACTTCCAATCTTTAGTATAATCGTGACTTCATAGTGCACATCTGCAACATAAGACAGAAATTGATTAGTATACATTATAATAAAGACACTATAATCTAATTAAAATTTACAAATTAGAAGCCTTCTAATCACTTGCCAATATTAGACATTACTAAAAAAAGAACATCGAACATTGTTCATTTTCGGATCACAATGAACTTTTTCCAATCAAAATGATCTTTTTTTTACTTTGAGTCGAGATCCTTAAGAACGAAGTGTAAATTTTCTTGCAGGTAACTTTGTATTTTTACCGATTTGTATGGGTAAAAGATAAATACTTTTCCTCTCAGTAGGGTGAAACTGTCGTTTGGTGTGCTGTCTTTGATAAAAAAATTGACATTTCCTGAAAATCGTGGAAACTGATAATCAGAAATGTTTTCGACGACCGTTTCTGAAGTTAGCTTCCTTCTTACAGTTTAACTTCGAAGATCTTATATTTACATCGGTGTAAACATTGAGAATTTCCCTCACAATATAGGTAAAAATAGAAACCTACCAAAGGGGGCAGGGTAAACAGATAGATAAGCTTCTGACATCTTCAGAAGCAATTTCGAAGCGCTCCTCAACTCTATCAGTTCCTAATCTCTACGTAGCTCTGATTCAAATGTTTTTTGAACTTGGAAGATTGGCTCGACGCCCTGAACAGACATCGGTGAATGTCGGTTTGTAGCTCCAGCATCGATTTCAGCATTCTCATGCCTTCTCTTGTATCGTCGAACAGCGGTCGCTGTTGCTGCATTAATTAAGCGCAGATGCCGATGCCTTGTCACCCGCCATTTGCCATTCGCGTTCACGTTTGTGTTCGCCCGGGTGGGGCGGCACCTAATTCATCGTTGTTCGCTGAACATTGCTGTGGACTTGTGGAGGTTCGTAGTGACCGCGTGCATGATAGCAAGGCATCCGTATGTTAAATCTTTGGTTGTGTTGTGTAGCGTGTGTGGATTCACACGCGAAACCAGCCACGTACTCGAACCAACTCGAACCGATTGGTACCGGGTTTCGTGCCTACGTCGCAAAACAGGTTATGCACTTAACGTGGGATAACCGTCAGGGACAGGTGTCCCGAACGACGTTGCGCCAGACGATCGCGAACCATCGATGGGAGGTTGAGAAGAGTTCGCAAAAGGATATTGAATTACGAGATTACCTTATTCACTCGGGATGTCCATTCCAAGCCGAGTGGGCCAAATGACGACCTTTCTCTCCCTGACAGCCCTGACTTTCATCTGCTGATCAAGGATAGAGGTGCTTTATTCCTGATGGGGACAACCAGAACATGAAGCTGGCATTCTAATTTCGATGTTACAACGTTGAATTCTCTAAAATCCACTGCATCAAAAAGACGTTGACAGCTTAATCTTCGCTGCTGAGAGGGAAGCAATTCTAATGAAATTCTCTCTCAGCTGCCAGAAAATATGAGATCTGAGCCTTTGCCAGGTTATTGTTGTAATAGCGAAATATTGTTAAAACTTGTGAGATGAAAATAGAGGCCTATTAGAATTTTAAGTTTTGGGCATAAAACAAAGTGGATTTAGTGGCTGAGCGTTTTTCAAAGAGCCTGTAGACTCTGGGCTGAATTCGATTTGTAAAGAGGAACGGTCGGTGGTCACTGGGCTGCTTGTAAAGTTGAAAGCGAGTCTGTGTGAAGCTGGCGCCGTACTGTCGCATCCTATATACAGCATCGTCTCACTGATACTAACCCTCATATACGCACGTGCTTGTAGTTGGAATCATACAGGTACGCACGAATCGCGATATATAAGAGCGAGAAGGAAAGATGCTGATACGAGACAGGAGCGACGTTGTTCAATTCATGGTGAGAGTGAATAAAGTGAATAAAGTGAATAACCAGAAGTGGTAAAGTGTAAACCAATAACAGGATCTCAAACCCACAGACTTGTACATGTGAAAATCTACAGCTGCTGGCTAATGCAAAATCTGAGAAGTCTATTGTAAAGCCTGGAATCAAACCTAATATCCTATCATAGAAAAGAGGTTGCGATTATATCGAAAATAGATTCTCGCAATCTCGAAAACTGAAGCGTCATTCTCTCTTCACCTACTGGTTGGATTTGTATACGCCGCCTGTTCTTTAGAATCGAGATCAAAGCTGCCAACTGATTTTAAGGAAATTTAAAGGAATAATTTGTAGACTAAAATCAAATTATTGAAGATTAAGGAGTAGAACTTTCCAAGTCTTAGGTTGAAAACAATCCTATCCTAGCCAATTCTTTGGATAATTATTTGCCTTTTCCTTTTTTCGTGGGAACGCTCATTAAATGTCTGCATGAGCGAGTCCTTGAATCAATCAGCACAAGGTAAACCATGAAACGGGATATCATTGTAGGTCGAAGCAAGCAAAAATATTAATGGAAAAGGCGAAATCATACTGTATCGAGGCACCAGAATCTACATTCAACTCACGTCGTGTTGAACACAAGTACCAGAAATTAATATTCATCTGAAAAGTCGGTAGCTCTACAAGAACCACCTGCTCGATCATACTTAACATGATCGTTGTCACCTCGACACTTTCTGATCATGTGTGTCTTTCCTGAGATATCCCCAACATCGGAACATTCTCTATTTGTTCACATTTGTCTTCCTGTCTTTATAAGACAAACGCAGGAAGCATCTTGAATATTAAAGTTTGATATCTCACAAAAACCGAACTCAACAATTAAATTGTTCACCCACAACATGTGCAATTTGCTTGTTAACGTTTCCAATTATTTTCTGGACCTAAATCCTGAGTAAGCACTTTCGTGACATTGTTCAGCAAACAGTAAGAAGCAAAATAAAATTGGAGATTCGGTCGTGTATGCTGTATATGCATACTGGGTAAGAAAGAGGGATTCCTTTTCGTGTGGTGCCTTCGCACTGCACTCTACGGTCCATATATGGCTACTTGCTGTATAATTCATCCCCAACACATGAGGCGCTCATGCAAGCAGGAGTATTTAATACCGAAAATACGTGTATGTACCTCCACGATGGTCCCATGTGCACGTGGTGTGTGATCCAACACACAACTTCAGATGCAGATGGGTATAAGGAACTACTTTTTATTATACAAGAGTACTCCACAATGTCGACAGATATTGCATTATAGCGTTGGAATGTATGAGACAAAACCCACCGAGACCAGTCAAACTTTATAGGATGTAGAATTTAATTGAGCAAGAGGGGAATTTTTAAAGACATAAGATTATAAGAATGAAATTCCCTTTACGCACGTGTACTTCATACAAAAGTAGTTATGGTTTTTAATCTGCGAGAAAGTTCTGGAGGGGATAATTACTTTGGGACAAAAACCTGTAAACGTGGCACATTTTTTAAATTTCTCTCAGAGCATTCAATAGTTCAGTTAAATTTGTATTAAGTTAATTCCCTCTGGATTTGAATTTTTAACAATTTAAAGGACAATTAGAGGGGTAGGATGCGTGAGAAGATATGTGAAAGCTCTCCCTATCTGCGAGGTTGTCATTTCACGGATTCAGTAAGTGGAACCCAGTGGAACCTGATGATAAATGCCCAACAGGTGTGACTGACTCTCTTCAGAGAAACTTGAGATGTGAGCTTTATCCTCGGCTTTAGCTCGAAGAGGCTTTGATAAATCATTCCTGAAAATTCTCCCTAAGCTATTAAGATCCAATGAAAAAATTCTTCCTCTAATATTTTCACATCTGCGAATTAAATTCACTAATGTGTTCTTATCAAATTAATTAATGAATTATAATGATAACGATTAAAAAAACACAAAACGAAAGAGGGAGAATTCCGACTTTCTCCACTGACACGTGGAGAAAAATTGATCAATTATATCGAAGTCTGATGCAGAAACCAATAAACTTGAAGCAGATAGGCGTTTCTGTGACCGACGCCTCATTCGCGGACCAACTTACCAACGTATAATTAGGTGATTATCGTGCCACCGGGTAGTCTACCACTCTCTGGCAAGAAATTACTGGAGGTGGATCCGAATGCCATCTTAATCTGATAATTATTTAAATTTTGAAAAGCTGAGTTTCCTAATAATTACATATTTTCTAATTAAAGATCGTCCAATATTAATTAAAGATATATTACACTGTAAAAAATTCCTGAAAATTTTCCTACAATTTCTTAGGGGTTATTCCACATTTTATTTGGGAAAATGATTTTTACCGACATTTTAAGGAATTTCCCTACAATTTCTGGAAATTTACTAAAAATTTTGGGAAAATTTCCTAAAATTTAGAAAATTGAATAATATCTACAATTTTTAAGGATTAAAAATGCCTACTAAATATTGGGAGTGGTTCCAAAAAATTGAATTTACAGTCATCATCTATAAATGATGTAACTTTTTTTTTGTCAATTTTTAATCCTCCCTCCCCCATTGTCACTACAAGTGACGTAATGCGAATCTGCCCCTCCCCCTTTCAAAAGCATATCGGGAATTTTCCCTAACAAATTGAAAAATACTATTTAATATCAAAATTCAATTTCAATGGAAAAATTCTTTTTTTGCTGAGACAAGTTGCAAACTTTTTCCCGGTTTCTGCACCTGACTCGCTTGTCTTCAGTTTGAAAGAAATCCACGAATCGTTTCGTGATTAATTTGAGCTCCCCTTTGTTGGTAGAAAACCTGGTGTCTTCAGTTTTGATTTAGAATAAGGATTCGATTTTTAAGCGGGCATTTAAGTCCCAAGAACTGAGAACAACGAAGGAGGAAGAGCCCTACTATTTTATATAAGGTTCGCGAAAAAAAGGAAGAAGGAAACGAAATGAATCGAGGCGATCCGTTCTTTTAATTATCCCATCCCGGTGGCCGTGCAGAGAAGAACATTCTGAGCGGTGGGAGGGAAAGACATGAGGCGTGAAGCGGTTCGAGGGACCGATTAATTTTTGTGGTCGAGAGGTAATTGAGCGGACGACTTGGAAGCTTCCAAGTTGCAGGGTCCCTCTCCGGAACCATCAAAATAATCAGAATGGCAAATCATTTTTAAAATTTTATCTGCGAGTTGAAATAAATATCTATTTTCAATTTTCTATATTATAAATATAATGATTACTACCACTTATAACCCATCCATAATATTAATTAATATGATATTTCCTCTTAGCTTATCATATATCCATGTTCTAAAATCCAAAATACAGTTTTAATCGATACTTAGCATTGAACTGTGAACAATTTGGAGGAATGCTGTGTCAAGATAAGGAGCAAAATTCCAGGAATGTTTACCTGATTTCCAGGTAGAAAAAACGTGAAGGATTTTTTTCTGGATCACATAAGGCTTCCAGGACACAAGACACCCTGCGGAATACATTTTTCTCAAAATGGAAAAGGCTTGTAATTTGGTTCTCTCGATAAGTTTCAAGGACTGGACGTCAACCGGTTTCAAGGATGTAAGATCGGTGATCAGTTCTTTGGAGATAACCGGATTTTTCTCAGGTGGAGTTCTCGGTCGTGATCTTGCGGTGACGCTGATCAAATGTGAAACTAGCTCTATTGTCGCGCCAGGATGGAATTAGTTGTGCGGGGTGTTGGAATGAGGCGGAGAGATCTGGCGCCGTTCGGACTGCAGGCAGACGGCCAGGCAGGTGCAACTGCCGTCACTCGAGATCAGAGAGGAAAGACGAGTGAGTTCTGAGTTCTCGGTTCTGACACACACAGAGTCACAAACCCACACGTCAAGCATTTTCGGATCTATTAAAACTAAGAGGACTTCGAATACAAATACGAATTACATACGAAGACGAAGGCAAATACAAATGCGAATACGAATACAGATCTTTTATGCTTGGAGTTCACACATCAGCACATTCAAACACAATGACAAATCGGCAAATCTTTATATATGCTCACAACACAAAAAATATGTGCTTACACTTTTATAGGACCCGTACGTCCCGACATTCTTCGCGACTTCGAAGGTGTTTGCAGGTCCCAGAACTCATCGACACGTGACACGCACAGAGGACGATTAGCATCGTTGAAAAATGATACGTTTGCTTTTCTAAATGTGGCTCTAAGAGGGTTGATGTTGCGAAAGTCAGAACTTGAGAGATTAATGTAGATTGACTCGAATTTGTATGATTTGCAATAAATTAAAGTACTTTACTTGATCTCGAAGACTTCTTAGCAAAATACAGACTTCACACGACTGTATTATACTGAATGCATTTAATAAAATTTAAGTTTGTCGGAGACAAATTAGGTCAATGAAGTCTTAGAATAAGTCACATGTTGTTGGTAATGTTACTTGATATCATTCGAATTCGAGGAAATCCGTTTAGTTTCTGGAAGTTATAATTTAGTCCCTTGTAAAGACAGTCGCATTATAATTTTAATTAAAAAGTATAATTCACGCTTAATTGAATGTTTGCAAACTCATTTTCCTTCATACCATATAAGCGAAAAAATAGTCCTTTCATCATTTCCACTCTTATTGTAGAAATTATATTGTTCTATATTCAGATAAATGTGTTTTTTATGTGCATTACCTTAAAGTCTTAAGTCTTAGGTATGTAGAAAACTTCCGATGACATCAATTCAGCCAAGTCTTCTCCTTATGGAAGTTTTGCTCGATAAATTCATTTAAATTCTTCAATAAGTCCACTCTACAAATAGTCCACTCTTAGTCCATTTTGCGATGCACACACACATACACCTGTAAAAGATGTCTGATCAATCATTTTTGAAATCAATTTTCAACTTTTATACATCGGTAAGAGTAGGAATAGACTTCATTCCACGTTGAAAAGCAGATAAATTAAACTTGAAAAACCTGAAAAATAAATGCAAATATTAAACAATGGCCGACAGAAGCTAAAGTAACAAAGCCGCGATCAACAATGAGTTTAGACGGATAATAAAATATTGACTTTCCACATTTTTATGCAAATATAAAGTTAGGCAGTAGAAATTTGCATACATTTACTTGTAAATCACTCCGATTTAGGCGACCAAACTCAAAAACCGATATAAAAACACGTTATTATCGAAAACTAATCTAAAAAATACAAAATTCACAACTTTGAGGTTAAACACAGCAGGACGTCAGAACGACTTTTGCTAATTCGACGAAAGCTACTAATAAATAACTATCACTGAACACTTTTTAACCCGGTTTATAGACCAAAAATTAATCAAAAAGTAAAAATACGCTTGAAATCACGAAAGTAAACTCGCGGGAAAAGAGAAACGAGCAAAACCAACAAAATTCGAATGCGAACTGACACCTAACGGTCAAATATACTACCAACGTTCAAAAATGTTGAAGAAGTAGTCAGTGCTGCCAACTAGTACCATATTTAAATTTGATATTACCAACAATGGAAAAGAAAACAAACTACACATCATTTCAGTGTTCCCCACTCCGCGCGCGGCGCGCGTTAGCTTCCCGCTGGAGAAATTCTGCCATTGGTCAAAATTTGGCGCGTAATTCAAAATTGAATTAAAGTAATTGGATTTTGAATCGCGCGCCAAATTTTGACCAATGGCAGAATTTCCCCACCAGGAAGAAAAAGTGCGATGCGCGCGCAGACTGCCAACTTTGGTATTTTTTTTGTTTCCTTTTCCTTTATTCCTTTATTTATCCTCTCCCTCCTCTCCTTGTCACAGTTTGTTTACGTAAAATTTGGCGGTTCTTTTTCTGTATGCAGTTTACACATTAAAAAGCATATTAATTGTATTTATTTCTTCAACGAACAGAAAAATAAAATTACAAGGTCAGTTGTTTTTTTAATATTCTAGAATAGAACAAAGAAAAAACCGTTAGAACGAAAATTTAAATATACATAACCTCACTTTTGCCGGTGTTATTATATCAATAAATTATTTAATTATTTTGATGATATTTAACGAAAACAAAGAGTGACTTCGAAGTACGCAAAATTTGTCTTTTTGTTTTAATCCAAGATATTTATGGTATTTAGTATCTGTTTTCCCGTTTTTCTTGATAAATTAAACCGAGAGAATTTTACAGGGATTTGGAACGAGGAATCAATTTATAAGAGAAAAATGTCGCAAAGGAATTCAAGAAGAATGATAATCGACGACGATGAAATGCCAGGACCTTCTCAAAGTCGACGTCGACGAGTAAATCACGATTCAGACGAGGATCTCTTTCCATCTCAGACTCAAAGATCTCAAGAAAAAAAGAAAAACAAATCTTTGACTCAAAACAACTCAAGAAATGATGATGACTACGATAATCAATCCCAACTTTCACAGTCAAGATCCCAAAAAGGCCTATCTGAGGACGAATTAAATCGATTAATGGGACATGTTGTGAGATACATTCTGGTTTCTGATCGCTCAAGGCTTCCAATTCAGAGAATAAACATTCAGAAAAATGTACTCAATGGTTCAAAATACTATCGAGCAGTTATGGATCTTGTCAGATCTACTTTAAAAAAGGTTAAATTGTTTTTACTATTTTAAAAATATTTAATTGTCTTAAAAATCAATAATTTTTTAAAGATGATATAAATTTACTTAAAACAGGTTTTTGGTTATCAACTTGTCGAAATAGAAACTGGAAAGTATATTCTCGTTAACGAGATCAAGAACGATAAGCCTCATCTATCTTTTCCAACTGAAAAAACTTCGATGGTGCTTTTGTTTTTAGCCTTATCTCACATCTTTATGAATGACGGGGTTTGCACCGAAGGTATACAACATTTATTCTGAATAATTTAATATTATTTAATCTGTTTTTTAAAATAATTTCCTTCTTTATTACAGACAACCTGTGGAATTTCTTGAGGAAACTGTGTATTGTAGATGAAGACAATTTCAAGCACCAGCATTTCGGAGATGTTTATCAATTGATATCTGTGGTAAAAAAAATGTTTAACTCTTTAAATTTAAAGACATAAGAATTACATAACTTCTTATTCGCTTCTTTCAATTTAGGATCAACAATAAAAATTTACCAATGATAATTTTTGTTCAGGAATTTGTAAAACAGCGTTATCTCTGTAGATCGAAAATCGAAAACAGCGACCCAGAAAAATTCCAGTACCAATGGGGTGGACGCGCAGAACGAGAATTAAATAAACTTGATGTTCTCAAATTTGTCTCTAGAGTAAGGAGAATTTTAAATTATTAATTATTCCTAAAATATCATTTTTCCGTCTATAATGATTTTTTTAACTTTCAACAGGTCTTCCGAAACCGACCAATACAATCGTGGCCGGCCCAATTCAAGATTGCTGAGGAAAATAATTCTGAAAGCAACGAGTCTTAAAAACCGAGAGTCGAAAATCTTCCAAAGTTTTATTATATTTCGTCTAGTGTTCTTCACTTCAAAACTCTTAATGTATCCTTTTGTTATTTATCTTCTTCGTTCCTTTAAACATTCTTTAAGTTTCAAATGTTAAGTTCTAGTTTTAAAAAAAAGTAAAGACTTAGATTTACGAACGACTATTTCCTTGTTCGTGAAATGTCGGTCACCAGAAATATTAAGCAGTGATGATTGCATTATGAGAGCCAATTAGCATAAGAATGAATGCGCTTCGAAATTGTTGAAATCGTCCCTGAAGGCAGCCATAAAAATGTAAAGTGAGATTAGGTCCGAGTGTGGTCTCCAAGTTCAGCAAGGGGTCAGGGATTTCAAAGGGTATAAACCTTTTTATTACGTTAAAACGCATTCAGAATCAAAAGTATTAATTCTTATAAAACGTGGACAAGAAACCTCTAGTTTTGTTTCTTTTTCCATGTTTCTCAGCGAAAATTCTTTCAGCTTATTTTTTATTCTAATAAAAATATATTTTCAGTATGAGAAGTCTTATTTTCATTATTAATAATATAGAAAGTAGAAAATATGAAAAGAGATAGAATATTTCAATTTATGGAATAGATTCTAAACCTAATTTCCAGATCTAAAGTGTCTAGAGTTAATCGATTGAAGTGCAATTGGCGGAAATCGGTCATTCGCATTCAACGAAGCTGTCGATAAACCGCGCAACTACTTGTCACTTTTTCATTACATAACGATCGAGGAAAATTACCTCAAAAATACTATTACTTCCCGGATTTAAACTTAAATATGGATCCTTTATTTTCTTACCGTTATTTTTTTTAATTATCTTCAGTGCAGAAAAATATATAGAATGTATTTAATAGCTTGATAGAAGCTGAGTGGATATTAATTACGCTCAATCGCTCGTCAGGCATTAATTCAAGCGTCAGATAATTATAATTTAAGAAGATGGTATAGATCGCTTTAAGCTAAACAGGTCAAATTTGCAAATATGTTTTCTGAGAATTTTGAAGTTTGGAATTACTGTAAAGGATCCAAATTAAAAACAATTTCACTATAGTATTGAATTTGCGACTTATGAATTAATTCAGATACTAGCTTTTTCTGAAAAAAATGGAACAAGTAGTAAAGTTAGGAGATTAAGGATTTATTAAGGATTTATGAACTATAAATCGAATCGGATATTCCGATCAACGTACTTTGCAGTGAATACTGATGACCCCGTCAGCACGCAATTCACCCAACTCCCCCCCAGACGGGACTTAGTTATATAGTTAAAGGGTGGATTTGTACCTACACTATACATATATCTATGGATGAAGTTGGTCCCGGTCACGGCGCAGCCACCAAACACTCTACCTGCCTTCGCGAATCTGTGTCACGCCGGGTATCGGGTGCAACCCGCGCATTCCGCATTCCGGCGACCAGTGCATTTCCACCCTCGTAAGGGTTCAGCGTCACTAAATACTCTCCATGAGACCTTAAATATCCGTTTTGATTTCGTCTCCTGATTTCGAATGCGGTAATCATCAAATCATAGGCGAAGATGCATCCTGATACTGAGATACAATTCCTCAAGGGAAGCATCTTATAAATTTTCTTCTATGCAGATCGGGTATCACTTATATAAACTGAGGTAGTTGATTTAAAAAAAAGATATTTTTAACTGTCGTTCATTATTTTATAGATTGTTTTAAAGCAGCGATAATTTAATTAGAAATTAAGTAAAATCCTTGGAAAAAAAATACATTGTTTTAATTTTAATCGAGATTATAATACATAAAAGCTTTCGAATTCTGTGAAGAAATTTGTTAAAAGCCTCCAAATTTGAGAGACTTAAATATAAAAACTTAGATGACTTGGATTTCAAAGTATTAAAATAAAAATTGAAGATTATAAAAATTATGATTTGTGAAGAGAATTGATCCAACATTTTTTTCTATTAAACTCAAAAGCCATTAAATTTGAAGAGAAGCGCTAAAAAATTAATATTTAAGAAGTATTATAATTCACAAAAATATATAAAAACTACATTGATTCATAATGTCTAAAAATGGTCAAGAACCTAGAAATGCCAGAAAATATGTTATGACCTGAAAAAGTCTGGTAGTGAATCAAGAAAAAGAATCAACTTTACCTAACTGGAGTTTATAAGAACTTAATATATTTTCAATTGAATAGGAACTGATCCATTGCTACCGAAGTTTGAAATTATGTCTTGAAGAAGTCTTATGAAGACACGTGAAGTCATATGAATTCAATTGATACAAAAAAAAATTTTAAAAACTTCTTTCACTTTAAGATCTATTCTGATAATTTCAAAAATGAAATCCTTATATTTTGTTCTTAAAATTTAATCTAGATTCTATATTCTGTAAAAATACTTAAAAATTTCTTGATTTCAGTTTATCCTTGGGACCAAAAAATTCCATCCACTCTCAATAAATCGTTCGAAGATGTTCAATCTCTACCAGAATTTTAGTAAGAATAAAGATGATTATGAGTGTCACAGAGGAATGCAAGTAACAGGCCACGACAGATTTTGCCAGGAGAGACCAGGAACTCGTAGAAAACGAAGAAATGTTGGTCGGAGAACGCAAAGCGCCATTGAATTGGATTCAGAAGCAATAGTAACAGCCAGAGGTGTTCTTCGAAGAGGCCGAAGTGCCAGTATTGAAGAAGATGAAAGCGAGGAAGAAAAAAGCTACCCACTGACCACCAAAATCGACAGTCTTGCCAAAATTCTCTTCAACCGGGTTTCCGCTGCCAGAGGCTGTCGAGAACAAAACGAAGTTAGGTAATAAACTACATTTTATATTTGCGAACATTCTAATTTTGAAATTTGTAAGTTTTAAATTTCAAAAGGTATAGATTTCAAAAGTCCTTATAAAGAGATCCAATTTTGAAGTTTTAATTTCAACAAGTTCACTTTTTAAATAATTATAACTTTAAAGTGGTCGACTATAACAAAATTCACATACGAAAGCTTTAGAAATCTAAAACAGGTGTTTCTGACAAAATATTATTTATAGTTTCAAAAAACTCTATTATAAGATTTAAGTTATCCTCTCATTAAAATACAATTTCAAATAATATAAAATTCTTTTTAAATAAAAAAAGCTCTAAAGTTAAGGAATCTAGATTTAAAAAAAGATCAAATATAATCTGGAAAGTAGCCTGAGGAAAATGAACCCATTATGAAAAATGTCGCAAATAGAGAGAAGTAAAATTTTGCACTATTTGCTCGAAAGGAACGAGCTTTGGAGATAATGTGAGTTCGGTACACGTGTCTCCACTCATGAATGCCGGTCGTCATTGTCTTTCTGAGTACCACATTGTCTTCTTTCCTCTTTGTCTGGCTCGAGTGGCTGCTGTGTTAACCCGGACTTTTTAAAAATCAGTATACACAACTTCACTATTGATTGCTTGGAAGCTAGGATTCATTAAAATTTCCAATTTCCATTTGTCAGCAAATTGTTTTCGTTCCCGCCGATTTCACAATTTTAGCGTCTGTTTGTAAACAAATTATTATTAGATTGCTGACATCCATTCAGACTTACTCACGCCCAATAGCTTCTAGTCTCTTCTTATTTTTTGATTCAAATCTCCCATTCAAAATCATTTGCCTTTCCTTCAGAATATTTGGCAAAAATGGTGTACGATCGTCATAGGAATATTGTCCAAATTTTGGAAACTCGTAGAGCTGCTGATCCACCAAAACTTGGAAAACGAAGGTATCATCCACTGAAAAATTTCATAAATTATTAAAGTCATTAGTAAAGGAATTATTTGAAAAAATTATTATCCTACCTGAAAAAGGAATGTTTAAACGTGAAAACTGAATTTCAATTTAATGACTCCTTGTTTTGGCTGAAACCTTTGCAGTAGGAGGGCATTGTGGATTAGTAAAGAGACTCAAAGAGACTCTGCAAATCCTAGTTTCGCGAACTTAATCCATTTTTGCGGGTCAAGAACCGATCCACGAGACTTCATACCACCGAGAGAAGCGGAGACTCAATTTCAAACAATTAATGATAATGAGAGGTACTTGTCTCGACCCATTTAAAAAGAAATGACTTGTAATCAATCTCATGATAAGATTAATTTAAAATTGGGTTTCTTTTCAAATTATTATGTTATTTTAGCGTATCGTTTTTTAAGTTGTAATTTATTAATCGGACTTAATTTCCATTAGGAATGGAAGACATCAATATACTGCCCTGGGAAATGGACCTTCCGGTTGTGATGACGTTGGAGAATACGTGGAAATGGAAAAGCGATCGAGAGATCGTGCTCTATCGATTTGTACTACTTACATTCATGGAACGTCTCGTTACACTTTACTGAAACAACTCAACAATATTGGTATATAAACTTAATTTTATTGAGGTCTAGTCAATAAATGTCGAGAGAACTAAAGAATAATCCTGAATTATTGAAAATATGAAGTTTTAAAATTAATTGAAGTAATTTTTTATTTGAGAGATTTTTAATTTTTGTAGGCTCTCGAGTTGATAAGCATTGGTTCATGGTGAGAGATACTTCTCTAAAAACAGATCGACTTCTGACTCTCACACCTCTCAACAAAAACTGCACTCTGGAAATCAGTCCTTCGACGAAGGACATTCTTAATCACCTTTTTCTGGCACTACAGCATCCTTACATTTGTCCAGTGCTTGATCTTGAATTCATCGAATATGAGGGCATGAATTATGTAATTCTTGTCCAGCCAATCAATCAAGGCAGTTTGAAGGATTTGATTTATGGGGTATTTATATAAAAAAAAGTTAATTTGAAAGAATATCTTAAGACTTACAAGCCTTCTCAATTTTTAAATGTTGTAAATTTAAAAAATTTGGATTAATTTAATTTTAGATCATCCTCATTATGAGAATTTAATTTACAAGAGAAATAAGGGTAATAAATTATATTTGCAGATTGAAAGAAACTGTTGGAACGAAGATTGGGGACACAAATATGCAGCCCGAGGCAAAGGCCTTGCTTTACCCCAAATACAAATAATGGGTCGACAAATTCTAGAGGCACTCGTTTTTCTGAAAGAACGTGGATTTCCTACTGTCACCCATTTACATTCTGGAAATGTTGTTGTGCAAAATGGAGTTGCCCGTCTCGCCGGTTTAGAAAATACTCTTCTGGGTTTCACGAGTCGAACGAATCCTATAATCACTTCTCGATTGGCTAATCACAATTCAATGGACACCATTTGCTTCGGTAAGTATTTTATTTATAGATATCTATAAATAATAAATTCAATATTAATTCGAAATTGCTCAATTTGTCAAGTTTCTAACTTAAATTATTAAATTTCTTCTATCAAAAATCTAAATAACTGTCGTTCTTAATCTTTTTTAATGTAGGTCATATGCTTTTTGAGATGTGTACAGGATATGAATTGTGTTCTTTCAAACCTTCAACAGTTCATGTTGCTGATCTGCAAAAATATCCTCAGGTGTTAAATCTTTCTTTCAATAACAAAAAAAAATAATATTGTTTTTCGATCAAAGATATATTTGTTGTATTTTATTTCCAGGTGAATGAGTTTCTGAAATATTTGTTTGAGGGACCTCGATATCCAAGTGTAGAGGAACTCATAATTCATGATCTCTTTAGAAATATCGATCTTCGTGAAATGCGAAGCGCTCCAGTAACAGTAAGAAACGATATTTTATTAAAAATTAAATTTCCTTGAATTGATTAAATATAAAATGATAATTTGGAAAAAATCTATTTATTATTTTTCAGATATTTCGTCCAACTCTGACACCATCCATTGTAAATTTACTCAACGGTATTAAACGTTCAAATTCTAGCACACGGTAAATTTTTCAAAGAAGATAATTATTTTTACTTAGAATTTCTTGATTTTCAATCAACGATACTCAATCGATATTTAATTTTTTGGACAGAAAAAATGTATACATAAAAAATCCCAAT
Source organism: Synergus magnus (assembly GCA_032275165.1). Classification (NCBI taxonomy): domain Eukaryota; kingdom Metazoa; phylum Arthropoda; class Insecta; order Hymenoptera; family Cynipidae; genus Synergus; species Synergus magnus. The sequence continues at coordinate 7,155,015 of JAUESH010000044.1, read as the reverse complement.
ACAAAGATTTAGTCTTTTTTATTTTGTTATCGCCTTGAAATTAAAATTCGAATGGGTCCAATCTTTTTCTTTTCACATTTTGTAAAATGTTTCGATTTATTTTGCATGCTTAACAGACATAGGCATAGGTCTCGCTCAACAAGTGACGTTTTTGTAACTCGCAGATGTTGGTAATAATTCATAGAGACCGATATTAATTTATGAATATTTTCGAAAAAAAACTTTAGTTCTATTTTTATATTTCCTTTTCAGAATTTCATCTTTGGACAGCGATGACATGATATCGCTGAAAAGTCCAGAGGCAGAATATAGCGAAGACTCTCTTCTTGCTCAAATTTACAACGAGCTTTCAAACACGACTATCTAATATGGGAACAATTTTCTTCAGCTTTTACTTCTTTATATTCATTACTAAGTGCCAAAATTTGTTAAATAGCCTAACTTGAAATGAGATCAATTATATTTGCTAACATAATTACTAAAAAACTAAAAGCTGCGATTCTAAATGAATTAACTCAGAAAGATTATTTAACTACTAATAAATCGTCTCTACAATCTTTTATCTTTTAAGATTATGAAAAAAAAAAAAAATATATATATATATACTATATTCATAACTTTTTAAAACGTCCTGAAATTATTGTAAGTCAATCAATAAATCTCTACTACAAATCCACTATTTTTTATTCCTAAAGAAAAAAGACTTCAGATTTCGAAAAAACAGTTTATTCAAGTGATGTCAAAAGTAAGAAAATTTTACAAATTGGCTCAAGCGATGCCAGACTTAATGCTAAGTAGAAAAAATATTCGAAAGTGGAAACCATTCTTCCTGTAAATTGACAATCACTTGTAAAGTCGGCAATATTTAAAACTGCGTATGTTTTTTATTAGAATCATATTCTCTCAATCCCACCGACACTAGTATTTATGCAATACTGTAAAAATACAGATTCTAATCTTATCTTAACAAAAAGACATTATACTTATTTGTATCTTATTAGCGAAACTGCACGTTTTAAAAATTAAATGGATGTCGGGAACTATCTATGATCCACAATTCATTAAATGAGATGAAAACAATTGTAGTTATAAAATACGGAGTTTGAATGATGATCAATGACGACTCACACTTTTCAACTAGGCAAAACACAAATGACAAATTTCCATACAAGATTCCATACAATCCTTTGCTAATGACTTAAAATGCGAGTTTTGATACTCACTATTTAGATTCGAAGTTGAAGAGTCGATAATTATGTTTCGCGGGTTATGAAGCACCAGCCTCAAGTTCACTAGCTGGAGTGTCGGGCTCTTCGTCGTTGTAAATATTTTCTGCCATTTGCCAAACCTGCATTATGTTGTCCTCAGAAACTGAACAAATGACCCATGGCTCGTTTGGATTCCAGGAAAAGTCGCTAATTTTCGCCGTGTGGCCGCCGTGAATAAACTGTAACAAAAATTAAGATTAAAAGTCCAACATTTTAAATATAGAATCAACGCTATCCAGAAAATTATTTTAGAAGCTTTTTTAAACTAAAATACAGCAATTAAAATTCATAATCTCCGAAGACTCACGAGTAATTCAGGAGGGCCATCCTCAGCATCTTCGCTAGATTGCTCTTCACCAATCTTACTGAGATCCCAGACATGCAAACGTCTATCGGTGCCACTGCTCGCCAAGATGGTTTCGTTATGAGGCGACCATTGAACTTGGAAGATCTCATCCTTGTGAGACTCGAAGGAGTGCAACTTTAACTTTAGATTTCTTAAGTCCCAAAGTGCAACCGTTTTGTCGGCACTGCCAGTTGCCAAAATGAATTCTGAATAAGGGTTGAAACTCAAGCAATTCACCTCTGCTGTGTGAGCATCGACTGTGTGGCTCGGCTTACTTACATTGTTACATCTGGAACAAAAAAATTTCAATTTTTCATTAACTAATCGGCACTTTACTCGATAGAATAAAACTTTAATAACTTTATTTTAAAAATACGAACCTGGTATCCCAGATCATTAACTTCTGATCGTCAGCAACGGATCCGAAGAGCGATTCATGTAAAAGATGCCAGGCAACGTCTTCAACCACTGCCGTGTGTCCAGTGAAAATCGTTTTTGCATCGATAACTCGATTCTCCTTCGGCGTCGCATTGATGTCCCACAAACAAATTGTGTGGTCATCTGAAGCACTTAGCAAGTAACCATTAAGGTTTGGATTCCAGGAAAGTCCGTAGCCTTCTTTTTGGTGTCCTCGTAACCTAATTAAAAGCAAAAAGAAAACATATAATGAGTTAACTTCGTTTAATTTTATCTATGAATATATTACTGAACTCTGTTATTCCCAATTTTAAAAAAATCCCGATTTTTCAATCTGATAGCCATCCTGTAGTTATTATTCTGATATACTGTCCTGAAATATTGTTTAGTTTTTCTCACCTAAGATCTGGATGGCATTCACCATTGGGATCAGGTTTGCTGGGATGTTTGGTATAGTCAAAAACGAGCACATCGCTTGAAGGAGTTTTGGTCGCAATAACACAAGGGTTCTGAGGCATGTAGCGTGCTCTATTGACTTCTCCCTCGTGGTTGATTTTGATTTCGATCTCAATTTTTCCACTCACTGATCCAAAGCCTCCAAATTCACCCTTTTCATTGTCATAGTGTGAAGCATCGAACTGAGCATCTTCATTGGGCAACTGAACGCTAGCGATAAGAAGATGGTTTTGTTCGTCTGAGGTGTGAGTGCCAAGAATCAGTCGATGAAGAGAGTAATCCTTTCCTTCGGGTCTCGTAACGTCAGGAAGCCATTGTGCAGTTAATGAGGGCCACTCCAAGGCGTGGGTCATCACCAGGTCGTATAAAAATGGAGTGTTCTTCTTCCATATTTTATACTCTTCGTTGATGACGCGTTCCTCGACTGCATCGTCGAAAGTTTCTGCAAAATAAAGTAGTCAACGAATTGATGCTTTTCATATTTTAGATACAGAATAAATTTAAAGCTGATTACACATTTAGGGAGGCCATTGAAATCTAGAAAAAAGGGAACTTGACAAATTGCAACATTGAAATTGAAAAATTTACAAACCTAGAACATTTCAATTGAATTAGACATTTATTTTAGCAAGTTTAAAAATGTCAAGGTTGATATTAATACAAATTCTAAGTGTAAATTGAAATTTTAACAAAATTGGCGCAGAATTAAATTCAAAAAACTTGAAATCCGTTTTCATTTACAAAATTGTCCTATAATATCTGATAAATATAATTACAAAAATTTTAGAAACCCCAATATTAGTTTGCTCTTTGCTAGAAAAACTTTTTTGCTAGATTTTACGTTTCGTAGAAGCGATTAACGAACTTTTCAAATCGTCAAGATCATCGAGATAATTAGGATGCTCATCAAATAAGAATTTATCTGTTTCAATTTCTGCTCATTTTTACACTCGAGAATGCTCAAATCAATGAAATGAAAAGGACAAAGGACGATTAAAAGATATAGGAAGCAAACGAAGCAACATTGTTTATTATCAAGGGTATTAACGCGTGGACTACAAACACCACTATCGATAATTAGGAGGAAAAAGAGCAATTATTATTAATTAAGTACCATAATTACCTCCGTCTTTATCACCCATTTGTATTTTTGTCTGCTAGCAACTCCAAAATTAATTAATAACCTGCCACCGAGTAAATTGTACCCGCCAAAAAGAAACTGGAAGCCAACAAGAACCGTCAGCGGTCAGACCGGCGTCGTGGCGGATTTACAATTGAATTACACAATTAAATTTGGTGGGTGACTTTTTAATCTATTAACCAATTACAATCCAGAGATGCGCCAAAACAAGCGCTGATTGGAGAAGGGAAAATGTCCAGTCCAGTCTTTATCGATTCGGTTGAATTAAGGGTACCGCCTTGAGCTTATTGGGGATTGCAGATTTTGTTGCAGAGATCAAGGATTTTAGCATTTTACATTTTACGAAAAATGAAAAAGTATAAAGGGAAGATAATAATTATTAGATTAAAAAAAATCTATTCCCCTTTTTACTTCCATTTCAGATGTTATAAAGGTCTTCAGTATGTTTAATGATTAATATTATTATTGTTTAGCTTTGTTTCTTGGCAAGTATTTGTCCAGTTTCAAAAGTTTTATCGTGTCATTGTTCATTTTCAAAAAGGCGAATAAATATTGATGAATATTTTGGAATATTTTTATCATACCGCCGTGAACGTTCGACACGACGTAACTTGAATAAGTAAAGTTTTTTTATTTAATCGGGATAAGCGCATAAGCGCGATAAGATCGTGCACTCAAATTTTATTTACTATACATTGAGAGAGGTAATTTTACATAAACCTGTAAAAATCCTACATTGGTCGTGACGATTTTCCAAGATCCTTGATAAATTCACTACGCTGCACGAGATTATTTTACAAATTTTTGTAAAATTACAAAAAAGTAGGAAGTCTACATAAAATTTTTTTACAGTGCGACTGAACTTATTTTGGGTGATTAAGTGTAATATTGAATAATATTATGGCCAGTGCAGCTGCCAAAAGAGAGGCCAGGGCGCGAAAAATTTTTGAAAATGCGGAAAGTCGTCTCCAAAAGATTACAGGAAGAGTTTCCGAAAATCCTGTTGAAGGTAAACAAGCTGAAAATATTTTTTTAATTCGCCTTGTTGACAAACAGTTCCTAACCTCAAAATTTAAGATTTTGTCATTTACATTAAAATTTCCTTTCTTATACAAATTAATCTTGAGTTATTGATCCTGAAATTTGACTGAAATGTACTAAAGTTTTTCGAGTTATTTATAAATTATTTTGATATTCCATCTATAAATATTCAAACTTATATATAAATAAGATAATTGTTTACCTTGTTTATTTGTAGAAATGGTATTAAGAGACTTAAATAACTATTAGAAGGCATGAATTTAAAGCTATATATTTTTAAATTTTTAAATATAATAAAAAAATTTTGTAGTTTTAATGTTTCTTTTAAGTTTCAGGTACTAGATTTGTGCCGGAGGAATTACATGAAACTCAAGAACGTGATACGCTTTCCCCTTATCAGCAAAGATTCCTTCTTGCTCAGAATTTGAGAAGTGATCCTGACATCGATGGTTTGAATGAAAGATTAAGACCTACAATGCAGGAAAATTTTAGTTCTTTCAACGACGATGTTGAAAATCTAAGCCAACCCTCGTCATTTGCGAAATCATCTGCTACATATTCACTACTTTCGAGTGATTTATCTTATCTCTTTCTGGCCCTAGTTATAAATATTCTTTGCTTAATGAATCTAGATCATTTATTTGGAAAGGTGATTACCATTTTTTGGAAATAGTAACTCTTATCACTTAATAACATTTCTAAAAGTTTTCCTAAAACTAAGCAATTTGTTTCAGACTATCGTGGTGCCATACATTGCAATCGCAGTTGCTCATCTTTTTTTACAGGAAAGTTCGCGAGAAACTTATCCGAGGCTTCTATTTGTTGCTTTTCTGTGCTGTATCAAGCCGAAATTGCTTCACAAATTCGCGCGAGTTTGGAAACTCATCAGAGGATTTGGATTATACGTATTCACTTTTGTCATAATTCGCTGGGTACTCTCGCAATTTTGGTTTGATCTTGACATTACGCAATCCGATAATTCAATGTCAGAAGCTCAACTCAATCAGGACATTTAACACTGTAAAATAATTGTAAGGGAGCGTATTGTTTACTTTGAGTAAATGAATATGTTAATACAGAAAAATCAAAACAAAGTTCTAGTTTCTAATTTCCCTGTCTTTTCCAAATATTTCTAACATTTTTTCTTATAATTAACAAAACATTTATTTTGTGGATGAAAATAATAAACTCATAATCACGAGAAAATTAATGTTATATTCATATATAGACATTTCATAATTTTAGAAAGATGTAGGCAATCAAGTAGAAAGTCAGTTAACTGGATGAATTTCTGTTGGTTTCTGTCTTTTTTCTATAAAAATAATCCTTTCAGAAAGAATACTGACATATTTTTATTTTATCGTAATCGAAAAACTTATTAAGTATGTAATTTGAAAAACACTTTTTGTCATTCATTAAGTTCAAACTTATGGGTGATCCATTTTAAATGACAAAAAATCAAGCTGTAGAAATAAAACATACATAAAATAATAAAAGAAAAGTTTTTTTCACTTTGAAATTTGAAACGTAATTAAATCGGCGTCGTCACTAAGTACTAAACGGGAAGTTTCGTTAAAAGTAAAATCAGCATTAGTTCTCGTCTTCGGATTTTTTAGCCTCCGTTTTGTATTCCTTATGTAATTTCCTAAGGGTTCTTTGTCCAAGGACTTCCAGGTGTCCTTCTTCAATCATTTTTGCCTCCCAGGCTGCCATATCTTTTTCATATTGCTCCCGCAATTTTTGGGATTTTTTCTGGTATTGTTCCTTTTCTTCCAAAGGTAATGTTTTCCAGCTATTTCCTACTATTTTAATAAAATCCTATAACAAATATTTTTAAAAAATGTATATTGGGCAAATATAAAATATTAAAAAAGTAAAAAAGGAAAGGGGGAAAAATACTCACTTTATGAGACCCAGTTTTTGTAGTTTCATTCATTTTTTCGGCACAAAATAAGATGTAGGCAGAGAGTGGTTTTTTAGGCTTATCAAGATTTTCCCTTTTCTGAGAAATGAAAAGGAACAATTGATCAATCACAGAATATAAAATATTCAGATGCGAAATATATAATTTAATTAACTCACTCTACGAAGTCTTATGTTTTTTTTCTTTTGCTTTTTCTTTTGATTGGCTTCTTTAATTACTTTGAGCTCATCGGGGCTTAAGTTTTTTTTATAATCGGCTATCATTGTTTTATATTCCTCTTGTGCGGCTGCCCATTCTCTCTGCAATATTTCCTTTTTCTCAGGAGGATAATTCTCCCATTCTCTCCCCAATAACATAAGTATTTCTTTCTGCGTTAGTTGTGGATTTTCAGCCTTCAGTTTGGGGAGCTGTTCGTTTTTAAACCTAAAGAAAGATACAAGTGGCTTTTTTGGCGGTACGGAAATTCCAAGTTTTTCAATATCCTTTGTTTTTAAGAGTGCACATTGTTGGTAACAAGGCAGTTGATTTCTGAAAATATTTAATTTATAAGTTGGTTGATATCCAAAATTTACATTCTCAAAAAATTCCACTCTCTAAATTTTGTTAGTATTGTAAATGGAAACGTTGCTCATTTTACTCATTTATCATCGTAACCTTGAAGCTTTTGCATGCAACTAGATTGAAACAATTATTTATTTATGTTTTCGTTTAAACAAGAACGAAAAATTAGTTTTTTTTACTTGCGAACCGTTACAAACAAGAACAAAGCCAGAATAAAGCCATGTACGTATACCTTTGGTCGAACTCCAAAATTTAAATGTTCTGACTAGTTAAGAAGAAAAGGCAACTATTTCTTAATTATTAATTTGGATAAACCAAGTTGTGACTAAGTAAATAATTATCACATTTTTATAGGTTATCTGGTTTATCCACGTGTGTTTATAAAAATAGTAAAATACTTACTTTGGTTGCAAAAGGCTCCGACAATTTAAAAATGTCGAAGCACGGCTAAAAATTGTTCTACAAGTGGCCATAATACCGGCAAATGTTATTGTTTATTTAATTAAAGTACAAATTTCCCTTTGGATAAAAATTGTGTGGGAAAAACTATAACAATTACGTGCAGTGCTCTCAAAGTTGACTCCATCTCCATGCGCGTGCAGCACATGATGGCTTCTCACTGGAGAAATGCTGCCATTGGTCAAAATTTAGCGCGCGATTCAAAATCGAATTAATTTAATTCGATTTTGAATTGCGCGCCAGATTACAGCCAATGGCAGAATTTCTCCAACGGGAAGCCAACACACGCTGCGCGCGCAGGGAGCGGCTCCCTGCGCACGCAGTGTGTGTTGGGAGCCAACTTTGAGACCACCGTTCGTTCTGACTTCTGATTCTGATGTTTTGAAAAGAAAAACAAGAAACTAAACATGTTGAATTTTTGAAATTTGAAAGAATTTTAAAAACAAAATATAATAGTGTTAGAAAATAGTTTTAGTTCTTTCAAAATCACAGATAAACGTAAAAAGAGAGAATAGAATTTATATTTCACAACACATCCATCCTTGACACCTCTGTATAATACGATATATACATATATACATACATATGTACTATCGACTTCGATTGATTAATTTGGCGCGAATTTCAAATCCGTAAAAATTTCCACTTTTTCTTATGGTCAAATAAAGAATTAAAGGCTAAAAGTTTGTAGAAAGAGAATGACAAAAAGCTTGAATTTATGTTGGCCATAAAAAACGTACATTTATACCCTTTTTCAGACAGAAAAGAAAAATATTTTTCTGGGTGGTTTATCAGGTGTGTAGTACCTAAATCCTAGACCCTCTGAAAATGATTGTTATCTTTCTCATGAATCAGTCTTGAAAAAAATATACCATTCTCAGACCCTAGTTATTTTCCTGTTATTTTAGTTCTCAAAAGAAAATCGATTAAAAACTCCTCATTTAACTTCTTTTCTAAAAGGACTTTTATCCTTTATACATACTTTTATAGTGACGGTGGTGTCCTGCTGGCAGCGCCCTCGCTCGTGTTTACAACTTTACATATTTGCAGTGCGAATTCCTTCGTAACGTCACGTCAAAAACTGCAACACGATACACCATTTTCTACCGACAAGTTACTATGTAAAGGTGCGTTATTAACTTTTCCGAATACCGTTTTATTTCAAAAGTGTGAAAATTCTCGCGCTTGGAATATTCAGTTTATTGCAACGGCGCTTTTAAAAGTGGAAAAAACGGCAGTGCTAATCGTTACAAGGGTCGCCATTTTGTCCGGAGAAGGCCCGGTCGGGTGTACGTGAACAGGGTGAAAAATAATCGAACACTGGTCCCACGATTTCGTCAAAGTCGCCTAGGTAAAATTCACCTCTGGAATTCTAACATGTGACCTTGACAGTGATAACCAGGTGCTAATTTGTATCCTCTCACTTCCGGGAAATTTGCACCGCTGCTTGTTGGTTTTTGCCTGCGTGACGATCGAGCGAACCTTTCGTTTTCGCTATTCCGAGGGTGTGTTAATCGTCATAGTCATTCAATCCCGTGCTTGTAATTCTCGTGCAAAATTCGCCAGGAAAACTCGAGTCTAGATTTTTCTTTTTCTTTGGGAGTGTGACAGCTCCAAAACGTAACGTCTGTCTGTCCCCTCCCTCGAAATGGAGTTGCATTCCAAGAGGATGATATCGTCATCGTCCCTTTCGGTAATCGCGAAACTCTAAATTCTAAAAGCAAATCTTTAGATTCGTGGCATTGTTTTTATTACAAAATTAACATCTTTTTGGATAATTATTGCGATTTTTTAGATGGGTTCTTTGGTTTATTTGGTTTGGCAATTGGCAGACTTTCGGGAATTTTCGAAATTCTCGGTGTAATGACTCTTAGAATAGGCAACTTGCAAAAAGGAAGTCGCAATTCGAGAGATCCTATCAATCTTTTCCGATATTTGTGCGTTGCTTCCGATATTATTTTTAACCATGATTAAGAAAAAAAAACGGTTTTTAGTATATGTATTTGTTTCCACAAGAGAAATTGTTATACTGAATTTTGAAAAGAAAAATTCGAAGTAACTGTGAGTAATTTTAATAATGTCGGTGGTTTTGGTGATCATGGATTATTGACAATTGAATGTCGTTGATAATTTGATAATTTAATCTAGTGAAAAATCTCAAGGCGAGTTCTTTTTTAGCTTGTGAACATAAACAAACCGAAGTGGTGACTAATTAATGAATTTATGAAGGTTTGGTCTCTCCCGGAGTAGGCAGTGGATCTGGAAACCGGGAAATGGGCAGGAATTTTCTTGTAACCGTGAAATTAAAGTGAATTTATGTTTTGATTGAGAATAATTTTTATTTTTAGTAGAAAAAATCATATCACTTTAAATGTCACTTGATATCACGTTTCAGTTCTAGAACATTTTCATTCTTAGTCACTCAGGTTTTACGACCTAATTCTAAAGTCACTTTAGTATTGAAGTCTCAACATTAATATTTTTCAATTTTTGAATCATGAATTTGAAAATTTGTTACAAATTATATATTATTTTCAATTTTTTAATTTAGGGTTTAGAATTAAAGATTTTAAATAAAGCTTTTAAAAAATTGAGAATTTTAATTTAAAAGCTTTAAAAGTGAATAATTTTATTTTCTAATTTTTATTAAATATTCCAAATCAAAGTGTTAGAAACTGCGTAATTTCGAATTAAATTATTTTTTACGCTCGTGCGCAAACATTCACACAAGGCTAAAATCACATTCCCGCACTAGTATCGAAATGTCTATAACTTTCAATTCGGAAGTCTTGACAATTCAACATAGTCAATTATTTTAAATGGCTCATATTTAATCATTTCAGTGTTTTTCAGTTTTTTAACCTAGTACCTACTTAAGTTGTTTATGTTTAAATTCCTGAAACATAGAAGGGTTCTAATTTGAAATTTTAACAAAAGTCAACTTGTGAATCTAAAATTTTTCAATTTGCAATTTCAAATGCTTAAATAATTGCAATGTATTTTGTGAATTGTAGATTTTTATGGTGTTATTTTTCCTTTTGTTGCAGATAATGTAGGTATAGTTTAGTTAAACGAGGCCTTTAGGATATAACTATTTAATGTCTGTGAATGAGCTAAATGCTTGTTGGCGGTGTGACATTCTTAGACCAAGGAATTTTAGAGACATTGGAGCAAAGTGAACATAACATAGAATGACGATCGCTACGAGAGGCCAGGGGGGAGTCGGCATCGATCCTTCCGAAAGCCAACAGAATCCACAGGTTCGTACTATAATTTTTACCTCAAAAATTTGTCTAAAAAAAGACAAAAGAAACAAAAAACTCAAACTTGCAGTTGATTTAATAGCATATAAGAAAATTGATTTTAGTTATAAATGTTCCACTTATTTATTCGTAAATTAATAAATAAAATACATTTTGCGCAGGAAACAGCGGTGGGTGAATCTTTTCCTCAACGTTGTCTCCTACGCAAAACGTTTTTTATTTATTTATTTACGAGTAAATAGGCGGAATATATATGGCTAAAATCACTACTCTCACATGCCCTTAAAAAATGTTTGCAGCAGACGTCCCAAAAAAATATAACGAAAACTACATTCCGTGTCTGAAAATTGTTTACTTTTATGTTTATTCTAATAACAGCCGAATTTCAAAGCTATTTTTTCAATTTTAATAGTGATGTTTCTTATTTGTTTCATACCTAAAAACGTCTCGAATATTTTTTTAAAGAATATAAATCATATTTATTCTTTTACCCCAAGTCTTTTTAAGCTTAGTATTTTGAAAATTATAAAGGGTATGTTAAATAGATTTTGATAGAAGTACATATTAAAGAATTTTGGAGAATTTACACTTCTTAGAAATGATCCAATATCCTTTTTCTGATAAATATGCGCTTGAAAATGCCGCGTGGATATTCGTAGTATTGTAGCAAGTTAGGCTTGCATAACTATATGCAATATAATGCAATACTTACAACAAATGTTCTTCTTTACTTCAAAAAATGTAGTCTTAAAGAAAATGAAAAGTATTTCCGTAAAATTATAAACGATTTAACTGGGATTTTCATTATTTATCTAAACAATAGACATTGTTAATGAATCTCGAAAACAATGATATGTGAACCAAGTTTAAATATCCTCCTGGGCGTTACTAGTTTTGTTTTTGTAAAATATTTATTTTTATTAATAATTAAATAAAATTGTACACCGTGGCAAATTTTAATTTAAAAGCTTTCAAATTGAACGATTAAAAATTGAGGTATTACAAAATAAAAAGCTGAGAACTACAATTTCAAATGGAAAACTATCTTAAAAGAAAATTGTAAATTAATAGCGTTGAAATTGAAATGACCTAAAAGTTTTGCACTAGAATTTTCAGAGAAGCTTCTTTTTCCACAAGGAGTAGACGCCTTAATTTCATTTTCTTCCCAAACCATAGAATCTTATTAATTTTTTAAAAATTCTGTCAGTGATTTTAAACGATAATCTCCTTTGTTTTTCAGATGCATAGTCCACCGGGTTCACAACAATTGACAGAGACAATGTCAAGCCTTTGGCTAACTGAGAATCCAACAAAAACCGAGTGCGTCAGCGAGACGGGCACCTCTGTCGAGGAAGGAAACCAGCAGCGCCTAGAGCCTGAGTTTCCTCATGCAAAACTCGCTACATTAGATGAAAAAATATCTAGTCCAAGATGGGTTGTACCGGTTTTACCTGACCAAGAGTTGGAGTGCTTGCTTCAAGCTAGCATCGATCTTTGCAAAAAGGGTAGGTTTCTCCCTTTTCAAGATCGATTCCCTTCTCTCATTTCCATTATAAATTCTTACCATGTTACCACATTTTCAGGAATTGATGTTCAAAGCGAAGCGTGTCAACGTTTTTTTCGCGAAGGACTTACCATCTCTTTCACCAAGATTCTAACAGACGACGCAGTTAACAGCTGGAAATTAAATATCCATAATTGCATCAATGCAAATTGTGAACGTCTTGTAGAACTCTGCGTTTTAAAATTGGACGAAGACTGGTTTCCTCTTCTTGATCTCCTCGCTATGGTGTTTAATCCAAACAACAAGTTAGTCTCTTAAAAAATATATTTACTTCTTAGGTTATTTGAAAGCTTTCCAATTTTAAAACTTTCGAAATTAAAGGCCTTCAAATTTGGATTCTTTCTAAATTCAAAGTTTCTATAATTTGCAAATTCCGTCTCTTCATTTCGGCTTAAACTTACAGATTCCACACCTTTAATGCGGCTAGAACTTCAGAAACAGTTCCTCCAGGAAGCACAATTCCCGATGAGGAACTTTACGCTCGACCGCCTTGCGATTCCAGAAGTCCTCGGGGTTGGCTCGTAGATCTAATCAACAGGTAAATTACACTCATCAAATAAACATAATTAACTTTTTCGCAATACAACTGAAAACTGATCCTTAATCAAAATCTAATTTTTCAGATTCGGTTCACTGAACGGGTTTGTTATTTTGCTTGCAAGATTCCAAAGCGGTCGGAATTTAACAGTCCCAGTGATTTATGCATTACTAAGACCTTTTGGACTCTGTTACGAGTTTTTGACTGTACACACGATAGTTAAATACTTGATGCCTATCGTGAAAATGGTCCCTGTTATTTTGGACAATCTGACAGACGAAGAACTAAAAAAGGAGGCGAAAAACGAGTCGAAGAATGATGCGATATCAGCCATAATCAAAGGCACAAAGTGTCTAGTTTCTCGTGTTCCTTGCCAGGAAAATATGATCAAGAATCTGGAAATCTTAAGACTGAAAATGATCCTGAGGCTATTGCAGATTTCTTCTTTTAATGGGAAAATGAACGCTTTGAATGAAGTTAATAAAGTGATCACTAGTGTCAGTTACTATCCACATCGCAATCCGACTCTGGAGGAGGAAGAATGGCTCACTGCAGAACGCATGGCCGTAAGTCCTTTTTAATATACAACATTGATTCGAGGTTTTATTTTAATTCTTTTTTCTGTTTTATTCGAAGCATTTATTTATTCATTTCTATTTATCTTCTTCAGAAATGGATCAAAGACAACGGAGTACTGGAAATTGTCCTCAGAGACTCTCTGCATCAGCCTCAGTACGTAGAAAAACTGGAAAAAATTCTACGTTTCATTATCAAAGAGCGAGCTCTCACTCTTCAGGATCTCGATGCCGTTTGGGCCGCACAGGCTGGAAAACACGAAGCCATCGTAAAAAATGTGCATGATCTGTTAGCAAAATTAGCCTGGGATTTTAGTCCAGAACAACTTGATCATCTCTTCGAGTGTTTTCAGGTAAAGAATTAATATCTATGATACTAGCTACGTTGTTGATTATAGTTTAACTTACATGAATTTTCGAAGATTGGATTTGGTAAGCAATAAAAACTAACGAGACGTTTGTTTCAGTCGAGCTGGAGGACTGCCAACAAAAAACAACGAGAAAAGCTTTTAGAGCTTATTCGCAGACTCGCGGAAGATGACAAAGATGGTGTTATGGCACATAAGGTTTGTTAGTTTATTCCAGAGTTGGATTGTTTGCAATTAAAATGAGATGTAAATTACATATTTACAAATTCTGTTTTGTAAACATAAATTTCTGACTTTTAGGTCTTGATGTTGTTTTGGAACTTGGCTCATTCAGATGAAGTTCCTACAGAGATTATGGATCAAGCACTAAATGCTCACGTAAAGATTTTGGACTATTCGTGTTCGCAAGAACGAGACGCTCAGAAGACTATTTGGCTTGACAAGTGTGTTGAGGAATTGAAAAGTGGAGACAAATGGGCTCTTCCAGCTTTAAAGCAGATTCGGGAGATTTGCTGTCTCTATGAACCTAATTCTAACGTGGGTCATAATCAACGTACTCCTAACGCTTTTTACAGGTAATTTGGTACCCAAATTACATATTTCGAATTGATTCTATATTTGAAAGAAATAACCGTTAATTTGTATCCTATTTTACTTTTACAGACAAGAGGTAATAGAGCGTTTGCAAAATCAACACTCGGTCGTTATACTCGTGACGAATAGCCTGACGACTTATATGGAGAAGGTGAGACAGATAGTAAAGGAAAACCCGGAAATCGACGCAAATACTTTTATGCCGGATCATCGATATAATCATATACTCCAAGTGCAGGAGAGACTCAATTTTTTAAGATTTTTACTGAAGGTAAGTTGTAAATAAATATTCATTTATTCTACTGAATAACCAATCTAAATAGTTGTAGCCACCTCTTTATCTATTGAAACAAGCCATACTTAATGAAATCCAACAAAATTATTGTTACAGGATGGGCAATTATGGCTGTGTGCTGAGCAGGCAAAGCAAATCTGGCAGTGCTTGGCAGAGCAGGCTGTCTTTACCTCGGACCGCGAGGCGTGTTTTAAATGGTTTTCGAAACTCATGGGCGAAGAGCCAGATCTGGACCCCTCCATCAACAAAGACTTTTTCGAAAACAACATTCTCCAACTAGATCCTACCCTTCTCACCGAAAGTGGAATCAAATGCTACGAGAGGTTCTTCAAAGCCGTAAACTTCAAAGTAGGCAAACTTAAATTAAAAAGAAGAACCTACCTCATGGACGACGTTGATTTAATCGGAACTGAATACCTTTGGCGAGTCGTGACCAACAGTCCCGAAGAAATAGCGAGTCGAGGCATTGAACTTTTGAAGGAAGTCAACACCAATCTTGGACCTCGATTGCAATCTTCAATCCTCGCCTTTCACGAAACCTACATCGCTGAGTGTATGGATAGATTGAAAGTTCACTTTGATACCGTTTCCATACTAAACAAATTTTTTGACGACGGGAAGGATGAACGCGCCGATCAGCGAGCCAACGAAATCAAAACGGAAGCGATGAAAATGTGTCGGGTTATGAAAGTCCTTCAGGAATATATCAACGAATGCGATACAGCTTTTTCTGGAGAGAGAAAAATCCTACCTTTGCATAGAGCAGCTCGTGGGAAGAACTTGACGCTTATTATTCGTTTTGTTAATCCTGGAAGAAGCGCCGATGACATTGACATACTGACCCACAGTAACGACACTTTGGCTTCTCTGAGAAGACAGATCTTGAGAAGAATTAAAGCTACTGGTTCAAATGTCAAGCTTGATCTTTTCATCAATGGCGAGTCATTCGAGCAGGCGGATGATAGAAAACTGCTTTCTCAAATTCCTATCCGTGACAAAACGACTCTCTCTGCAAAACTGAGTCAGGTCAACACCAACGCTCCAAGTTCTCCTGATAGCAGTTCCGATAGCTCCACAAGTTCGCCATATGATGCACCGAATTTGGGAGCAGAGAATAATTTACCAGGAGTTGTCATGTCGCAAAGGTCACAGTATGCTACCTTTTTTTTCCAACTCGCTGATCTTGGTTGCACTCTTCAGCATGCGCAACTGAGAGACGGAGCTAGAAATTTGCTGCAATTGGTCCCACCTGAT
>JAUESH010000044.1:7050460-7134243 GCA_032275165.1 Synergus magnus | reverse complement strand
TTTTCATTTACTATATATTATTCATTATTTATTGCTCTCGTACAATTAGCTTAAATATAATTTTGATTTCAGTGTGCAAGGAAGCTTTGGAGGTATTGACAATAGCATTAGTTCTAAATCCTTCTGCCTTGGACGCACTGACGAGAGACAAAATGTGGCAAACATTCTTCATCGACCTCGTTCTGTTAAGTACATCGAGAGCTGTGAGAATAGCTGCCGCAGAGCAATTTCTCCTAATATCAACCTGGTGCAGCAATGGTCATCAGCCTTTGCAATTCGCAATCACTCTGCTCTTCACCGTCTTGAACACCACAGTCATGGAAAACGCCAATCAAAGTCACGAATACTTTCAACTCCTCTGTCGCTTACTAAACTGTGCCCACATTTCTTCCTGTCCAGTAACGACTGCTGAAACGCTTTTGAACATCGAGATAGCCTGGTTAAAAAAAATTAGAGACAACGTGAAAGAAACTGGAGACACTCAAGTGGACGAGGCTGTCTTGGAAGGACATCTCGGTATTACTAAGGAGTTGCTGGCTTTTTTACCTCCAAGCAAGAAATTCGAACTTGGCTCCGATGAAACTCGAGGCATCAATTTAATTAAGGTCAGTCAAATTCGTAAAATTCAACATTTGAGGAAATAAAGTTGGGTAATTTCAAATTTTCCTCATTTATTTTTCAGGAACTCGTGGAAGACTTCATCTTTCCGGCTTCGCGTTTAATGCTCCAGTTGCGAAGTACCGGAGAACTGAGTTCGTCGCAGGCTTGCCCAGTTTGTACGACTCCACAAACTACAAGTGCTGCTTTTGATTTGCTCGTTGGCCTCTGTATAGGCTGTGTCCCTAACATGAAACTTCTAGTCACAATGCTCACTGATATGTTTTACTCTGAAAAAGATGAGCCCCTCGTAGAATGGGACTACATGCCTCCAGTTGGTCCCAGACCCATGAAGGGTTTCGTTGGACTTAAGAATGCCGGGGCAACATGCTATATGAATTCGGTTTTGCAACAGCTTTACATGGTTGAAAGCATTAGGGTGGGACTCCTGGCTGCCGAGGGTGCTGCGACTGATTTGAACGAGGATTTCTCTGGCGAAGAAAGAGTCGAGGGTGAGCAGACAATTGAGACCAATGACAACGACACAAACGAAGAAAAGTGTGGAGCCGATGAATCGAGGAAAGAATACAACATCGGAATCCTTAAGCAGGTGCAAGCCATCTTCGGACACTTGGCCTACAGTAAACTACAGTACTACATACCTCGTGGCCTTTGGAAACATTTTAAGTGAGTAGAAATATCTGGGTTTTATTCTTATCCTGTTATTGGAAATCGTAACATAATTATCATCTATGATTTCTTCAGGCTTCAAGGCGAACCGGTGAACCTCAGAGAGCAGCAGGACGCTGTAGAATTTTTTATGAGTCTAGTAGAAAGTTTAGATGAAGCGTTGAAGGCTTTGGGACATGAACAAATCATGGGGAAAATACTCGGCGGTTCTTATAGTGATCAGAAAATCTGCAAGGGTTGTCCTCATAGGTACAATAATTATTCTCTCTTACGAAGTCAATACGACTTCTTAATAGAATTCACATTAATAGAAATATCATTTAATGCTTTCAGGTATTCTAAAGAAGAACCCTTTAGTGTAATAAGTGTCGATATTAGAAACCACTCCAATTTATTAGATTCACTAGAACAATATGTGAAGGGAGAACTACTCGAAGGCGCGGATGCTTATCACTGTGATAAATGCAACAAAAAAGTAATTAAAGATATCTAATATTATAAATTGGAATCTAATTTTATGTTGAAGATCCTCTTATAAATCAAATTGTTCTCTGCTTTCAGGTTGTCACTGTGAAACGGTTGTGTGTGAAAAAACTGCCCCCGGTGTTAGCAATTCAATTAAAAAGGTTCGAATACGATTTCGAAAGAGTCTGCGCCATAAAGTTTAATGATTATTTCGAATTTCCTCGTGACTTGGATATGGAACCCTACACTGTTTCCGGACTTGCTAAATTGGAAGGAGAGGTAATAGACTGTGACTATGAAGAGGCGGTTAAAGGAACTTGTACCAAGTATCAATTAAGCGGGATCGTCGTGCATAGTGGACAAGCGAGTGGAGGCCATTATTATTCCTACATTTTACACAGGTAGGCCTCTATATTATTTAAAAATAGATTTTTTCATCAACTTTTACTATCCAAACCACAATCTTGATGTTTATTTCTTGCAGACAAAACGATGGCACTGCCAAATGGTACAAATTCGACGACGGCGATGTGATGGAATGCAAAATGGAGGAAGAGGAGGAAATGAAATCGCAATGCTACGGTGGTGATTACATGGGAGAAGTATTCGATCACATGTTGAAGAAAATGAGTTTACGAAGACAAAAACGATGGTGGAATGCCTACATGCTTTTTTATACGAGGTTGGACGTAGAATCGAACTGCCTTACAAAAAGTGTCAACGAATTGTCTCTATGTGAGTTGCTATAAACATTTAATTGAAAATTTTATTAAGAACTTTGATATAATTATTAAAATCTGGATTCTGGAGTTTGAATAATAAAGCTTTTTTAAATCATCTTTATCTTTTTTTAGATACTAAGCTAGGGGTTACGAAAATGCCACCAGCGATTGAGTACAGCGTTAGGAAACAGAACATCAAATTTATGCACAACAGAAACCAGTTTAATGCTGAGTACTTCCAATTTATTAGAAAACTCGTCTCGTGCAATACTCCCGCAGTAAATCGGCAAAACCCACACGAAAAACTGGTGAGAATTTAAAAATTAAATAATATGAACAAGCTTTTCTAAAACTTGAAAGACTTATTTGATGAAAAATGTAAATTAAATTATTTTTCAGACTCCTGAAGCCGAAGAGCTCGATATGCTTTCGGTCCAGTTGGCGTCTAGATTCCTCTTCTACACAGGTTTTCACACGAAAAAAAGTTTACGTGGTACAGCGATAGATTGGTATGACATTCTATGTCTTCATTTGAGAAACAGTAAATCCGTTCGTTCGTGGTTTGCTCACAATGTGCTTTTTAATCATCCACACAGGTGCGAAATTTTGTCTCTAATTTGAATAGTTTAATATATTCGTTTAAAAGAAAGGGCTGTTTTTAAAGGAGTTTCTTTCTGTTTCAGATTTTGTGAATACCTTCTGAGTTGTCCTAGCACCGAAGTAAGAACAGCTTTCTTAAAAACGCTCGTTTTATTAGCACACTTTTCTCTCCAAGACGGTCCCTGTGTGCCTCCTAGTCTAAATGCGCCTTGTAAGTATTCTTTAAAAAAAAAAATTTGAAGCTATTGCTACTTCTAATAAGGTAATTCTTCATTTTCATGGTTTTATATTTTCAGCAATACTCTTCGACCCCAACGCAACACTGAGTGATCATTTATTGCACGCAGTTCTTTCTCTCTTGCATCGGGAAATTTCTGATCACGGTCGTCACCTTCCACACTATTTCTCTCTCTTTCACACATATGCTTCACTCGGCATCGAGGAAAAAGCTCAACTTCTTAAGGTACGTCACTCAAAATATTGTCTCCCATATCTCGAATCCATAAGCGGAAATAACTTATTATGGGAAACAGATTATTCTTCATATGTAGTTAATTAATATCGCTCCAGCAATCTTTTCTTTTCGGTCTTTACAATAATATTTTTTCCTTGCAGCTGAACGTGCCAGTCACTTTTATGTTGGTGGCGATAGACGAGGGTCCAGGTCCAACAATAAAGTATCAGTATCCTGAGCTAACGAAACTCCATCAAGTGGTTAGTATGCTCATTCGATGCTGCGACGTTTCAGCTAAAACGCAATCGAGTCAGGCACAATCTGGTGTCATGCCTCTGCCTAATCCTTATGGAGACAAGGACTGCCAGTCGGAATATATAATGCCGATTCAGCAAGCAGCTGCTGATATTCTCTTCGTTAAGACAAGGTACAATTCTTTTGAAAATTGTGATTGTACAGGAAACCCCATATATTTAAATTATAAAGGTTATGGAAGAAAATTACAGCATATTAAAACATGTTTTTTTTTTATAGTTATATAAAGAAATTAATCGAAGACGCTAATGTGACGGAAGACACCGTGAAGCTCCTACAGTATTGCTGCTGGGAAAATCCGCATTTGTCACGATCTGTTTTGAGCGAATTACTGTGGCAAATCGGATTTGCTTACACACACGAGCTCAGACATCACACGGATCTTCTACTTGCCATGCTTCTCATGGAAGACTCTTGGCAAAATCACAGAGTCCACAACGCTCTCAAAGGTACTTTGAAATACTTTTACTTATAAATTTCTTTCTAATATATTAAGTTTTTTTTTTTTTTTTTTTTTTTTTTTTTATTAAATTAGTGATACGTTTATGATATACAGGTGTTCCTGACGAGAGAGAAGGTTTGTTCGATACGATCCAGAGGAGTAAAAATCACTATCAGAAGCGAGCTTACCAATGTATAAAGTGCATGGTCCAATTATTTAGCAAATGCAGACCAGCGCACGCATTTTTGCATAATACTCCTGATTTGAAGAGAAAGTGGGTTCACGCTATTGACTGGCTTCAGGATGAACTTGACAAGGTTTGTTTTTGTGTGTTCCAAATTGTATATCCATCTTTCGGGATAGAATCTTATCATTTAGATCTGTTAATTTGAATTGATAATTAATTTTTCATTAATTTTTTTACTTCAATCTTTGCAGAGACCGTACACATCGGCAGCGCCATATACGCATCCCTACAACCACGGATGGTCTCCGCCAACTCAATCCAACGAATCCACGAATGGATATTTCTTAGAGCGCAGTAACAGCGCAAAGAAGACGCTAGAAAGAGCCTTCGAACTCTGCCCCGAAGACGAGCAGGAAGTCGAGGAGCCAAGTGAGGAATGTCCAGAGGAAACAGAAAGAAACAGAGAACAACCTCAGATTCGATATTTTAAAGTGAAAACTCTAAGCACTACCCAATCGATAGAAACGTGAGTTGATTATTATTTACATTCTATATTTCAAAATAAAAGTTGCCTGCACAAACATTTTACCAAAGTACCAATTCTAAATTAAAAAACTGTGTCTCATTTTCATTTTTTTTTTTTTTTTTTTTTTTTTTTTTTATTTTTATTTTTATACAGAGAAAAATCTCAGGCGGATGTGGTGAGTCCAGAAACACAGGAAAATCAGGAGCAACCGCAACCAGGGCCTTCGCCGATTCACACCTCATATGTGATTTCGCACCCGGTTGATGGACTACAAAACTGCGATTCCACACAGTGGGAAAGAACAAGTTCCTACGACTGAACTCGTTCGTTTTAAAAAAAAATCCCACCAATTGGTCATCTTCCCGATGGACGGACACTATGGTAACGTATCGCATTGTGCTGTGCAACAATCACTTGTGTCATGCAACGAACGCCGCGAAAAAATTCGCAAGAGCAAGTTGTGACAATGGCGGTTGAGCAAAGTTGTATAAATGTATAGCGAATAGTGTTATCGGGTATCCCGTCTCCGCCGAGTTGGATGGATTAACTAAGCACGACTCTCCGTATACCTATGTAAATGTGAACATACTGTTATTAATAAATACTTGAATAGATTTTCTAAATATCTTGAAAGCCAGGCCAAAGTGAACGAATGCTATTGGCCCATAAAGAAATCACTGCTTTGTTGCCGTAGCACTCGAATAACTTCTTATCGTACGATCTTCTAACCGAAAACTAAACTAAAAAGAACAAAAAAAATTATGAAAAACACCGACAATTTTGTACTTAATCTCAAGTGATAGGGCGAAAGGTTAGTTCGAACTTTCCTTCGGAAATGGCATTTCTTGGACTAAATTTTCACCTTTTTTTATTTTTTACCGTCGAATCGAATCAAGGCGCGAGAGTGGGCAGAACTTGTTGAGAATTTAAATTTTATGCAGGAACAAGAGACGACAGGACAGTCGAGAGTAATAATTTGTATCGTTTTTTTGTGAGAAATGGGATGTTGTTACCGGAGCTGTGGTTCGTTTGCCATCGATTATATTCAGATTCGGAGATGTTAAAACTGAACCAACAGCTTTCGAGTGTCGCGCATCGACCATAGCTCTGATTTAATTTATAACGTGTGTTATATATAGATATTATATAAATAATTCTATAAGGAATATCAAGAAACGAAGTCATGTAATATTTAAAAGGCAAAGTGAAACGTATAGGAAAAAATTCGTGTTGCTAAAGAAGTCATCTCGAAACACCAGGAAATTACATGAACCAAATTAATAGCTGCTACAGGGAACTCGGTATCGTGCGCCGATTCTCAAGCCTCATTTGGATATTTATGTACATACACAAACTGCTTTTTATATGTGATAAACAAAAAACCGATTATTATATTATACGAGACGAGCTATTATATATCCTGGTTTTGTACACAGACAGTATAATGCTAAGTTTTTTCTTTCGTTATGGAGAGAAACCTAGAGTGAGAGAGGGAGCGAAAGGTAGAACGAGAGCAAGCGAGAGAGATTTATAGTTGACAATTATTTAATATTTAAAAAAACGTGGATGAATGACAAATCGTCCCTGTGTCATGATACTAGTGTCATTTTCTTATGCCTTAGCAATTAGTGCGATTAATGTTATTAAGACACGACGAAGCTTTCACGTCCTGATAAAATAAAACGGTCTTACTTTTAATGGTGAGAGTGAAGTAAAATGTTTTTCCGAAAGGAGTGCCAGATCGAAAGGAATTTTGCAAGCCCAGCAAATTAACAGAAGCGATAAGAGATAATTGTGCTCTTTTTTATGTGAAAGGATGATTAATTATAGAAAGTTGATTTTGTCTTACTTTTTTTCTACCTAAGATTGCTGGGACGCGAGAAAAATCGAATTTGAAATTGGAATTGGAAAGTGACGACGAGTAATCAAAGGCAAATGAGTCGAGTACAATCGCCCGACGTTCTCTTTTTTCTCCATTGACGAAAACTCTAGTCAATCTCCGAGTAAGCTCACCCTGGTACAAAGTTTTGAAATAGAAAAACGACTTGGACTGCAATCTTGGCGACTCATTTGCCTTTGATGGCATTTGGAATACCATTATCGACTTTCCATAACTACCTCGTTATTACGAAAATTCGAGAGCGAACGATGTGCTATCCTGCCAGCGAGTCAATTTTTTAAGACACTTATTTACTTTTTCCACTTTTTTATATTACGAATTTAAACTTTAGAATTGCTATTGAAAATGAGACAATTTCATATTTAAATTGTTCAAAAGTGTACAAATTAAAATTGAAAGCAATTAGAAGCCTTACATTTTTAAAAGGCGTTGAATTAGCATGGATAACATTTTTTGATAAAAGTAATTGCTTTTTTTGAACCTGTAATCTCGCTGGTAGGTCTGAATTCTTTACCAAAGCGTATTTTACAATGAAATGTACTTGGAACATCAAACGGAAGATTGTTTTGCATTCAGTTTGTCTGTTTGTTTTTATATCGTTCGTTAGTCCTAGGCAGAGAAATTGATGATCATGCGAATACCGACCTTTCGACTACTAGTAATTGCGATCAATTTTCAACGAGTTTCATCAAATCCAAGTGAAATCGCCATGGAGGAGAAATGTGTCATTATTGTAAGAAATCAAACGAATAAATGATTCATGTAAATACATACAATGCGAGTTGTGCGAGCGGGAAACGATTAAAAAATCTCGGAATATCAAGACTCTCCACAAAAGCAAGCTCTTTCGTTCTTTCCTACCATACTAAGAGCGATTCGCTTGCGAACGACTAGTCTTTTGTCTATAAACTTGATAATCGTCGGTCACCGCCACAAGACTTTTATAACATTGACGCGAATCCAAAAAAGGGAGGATCAAACAACAAATAGAGGAAAGCATCTGAGGCTGACAGATTTATTAATTAGTTTCTTTATGTATTTTAGTCGAGTTTCAATTTATTTATTCAATTTCACTTCGATTATTGTATTAGTGTTTTTAATCCTACTCTCTAAATTTGAATCAGTGATCCATTTTGCACTGATTAGAATTTAGAGAGTACATTTTGAGTTCAAATACGTATTTAAAATTCAATTCGAGAGTCTGGCAAGCCTCATTGAGTCCTACCCTGAAAATCTTTTTGCTCTTATACATGTACCACGTAATCCCTCTGTAAATAATGAAATCTATATTTCCATACATTACTTGTATCGATCGCTTTACATTCGGATGAAGCCACCGTGCTGCGTGCAAAGGAGGAATATTATTATATAAGTAATCTCGATTGTTGCCTACTGAAGTAAGTTTGGGAAATGTAATTTAAACGTTTTTTGTGGCTTGCTTAATTGCGATGCTCTTAAAGTCTGATATTCTCCAAATTTGGTGCCTTTTAGAGTTAAAAACTTCCAGCTTTGTGTTTCAAACTTGAAAAAATTTTAAATATATTCAAGTTTGTATTCTTAAGTTATTGTAAAAAACCTTAATTTTGAAGTTAAATTTCCAGTGTTCAACTTATATTCTAAATTTGAATTTTTTTTAAACAAAATTCGAAAAAATTACATTTTCCAGGCCTGCCTACTTATAATTACCGTGCACTTTGCATTGGAGAATTCTTAGACTATAAAGTAAACAACATATTAAGACAATTTTGATCTTAACAAGATCCTAGAACGTTCCTAAGGCGACGAAGAACTAGTAACGGACGAAAGAGTAGTAAAAAGGATTAGAGATTGGTTTTGCGGTTTAAATGACTTTATATCGTTGTTACCATTGATCTTGATTCGATGCGATCAGAGAATAACATTTATTCTGTGCGTATCTATCATTGAAGAGGTCGTCCGCATTTTGGTACATTTAAGCAAGTGCATTTAGCACTGAGACGATCTTTTAGTAACTCGCCTTTCGTTCTACTAACTCTTAAACCATTACAATGTAATGAATAAATTAAAAAATCGAGACATAGTATTAATTTTAAATCAAAATTTTTAATTAAAATCGAGAAATTGTGTATTTTTATAAAATTATGATTATAAATTGTAAAAGTAAACCCTTTCTTCATCGGTAATACTGATTTTCAAATTATATTTTTATTTCGAAAAATTAGTATTATTTTAAAATGTGATAAATGATTTGGTTGAAAGAAAGGCGTGGAACTGAATTCCTTTTTCTCTGTTTTTTAAGGGTCCTATAATTTTTTATCAAGCCATACAAGGTATGACTGGTAAAATTTCGTTGAAGCACGTACTGCCGACGATTGGCGATATAATATTATAATAATTTAATTAGAGAAGAGTTAGAGGAAAAAAAAGGAAGAGGGAATTACGCAGCGACGCGTGGCTTCCGCCCAGCAATCGTCCTTGTCTAGATTTTTTCCCATTAAAAAAATTGAGTCTAAGGGAACGTGTAAAAAAGTATAATTATGTCATTTTTGTAACATTTGTTAATAGAGCGCATTTATGTACGCATTTTACTTTGCCTGGATAACCTCGTTAGGCCGGCCCTGCAACGCCTGGCGTTATTATATTAATTATTAATTAACGCATACAGCATATATATATATTTGCATTCATTATTTGTCGACATGTTTATTGATATCGTTCGCAGTTAATATTATTCTACTATTTATCTACGATTCTATGACAATTTATCATTGACGAATGCAAGGGTCGCAGGTGTCGGCCAAAAGGTTTTAGCTCCGGAATAAGTAAGCCTATTTATTTTGGAAACGAAACCTTATAGCGTTTGTGTATTATTTCTAACGAATGTAATAAAAATGTTAAATCAACGACCGATCTTTTTTGTAATCGACTATCCCAGCAAGTCAGTTTTAACGCTCTCATTCTACTTGTTTTTACTTGTAAAACATTTAAGCTTTAAAAATTAACCGTTTTAGATTTATAAAATTTCAAATTTCAAATTTCGACTTTATTGATGCTGAGTTCTTTATATTTTACTTTAAAAAGTCTTTTGAGGGTTTTTTTTTAATTTAAAATTATTTTTAGTTTGTTATGTACCAAAATAAATTCAACGGCAAAATAATTTTAAATTAAAATAGCTACCCAAAATATAATAAGTTTTAGTTTTAGAAAGTGATTATTCAAATTTCCATTGAACGAATTTGCGTATAAGCAAGAGTTCAGATTTCATTATCAATAATCATTGTCATTGGCAATGTCCTTCATTAATACTGAACGGCACCGTGACTTCTTATCTTTTATTTGGAATAAGCACATCTTCGCATATTTAGCTCTTCAGTTTCTTTCCCGGGTTCGTGGGTGTCTCTTCTAAACAAGTATCAGGCGTACGAAATTGATTTAAAAATTATCTTTCCACTTGCATCACAAGTAAGTTGAAAATCAGTGGAATAACTTCATCTAAACACTATTATTTTTTTTTATTTTTCAATTATTTTCATAAAAGAATTATCAGACAAATTGCGATATTTAAATAGTCAGAAAATTAAAGGCAGTTATATAATTTTATAATATTAAAATAAGATTTGTAATTTAGCAATAATCTGAGTATTAATTCAGTTAGGAGCTGAAATTTGATTATACATATATTTAAATAAAACTACGAAATTTCAAAGTTCATCTGTATCCTAAACTTTCTTATGTGCACCTTATTTTATCTAATGTCAGTTTTGTTTTGTAACGTTCATATCAGAGATAAAGCTTAGTAGCAAAAAACAAATCAGGAATAGAAGCAAATGGAATATTTGATAATCAAAAACAGTTATTTCTTTGTTATAGAACAGAAAGGGTTATTATCAAATCACAATTAATCAACTTCAATATTTTCAGCAAAAATTGAAATCAGCTAATGAAGGAGTTATCAATCACAATCCATGAATTCAATTCTTGGGTGAACTTTGAAATTGGCGTATTTTACATATAGTTATAAAGATTGAGATGATTGATTAAAATTCATTGATACTTTCTAAACATAAAATATTGAATTTATTATTATTAACTATTCAAATCTTTAATAAATAATTTACTAACATGTTTTTAATTTTTGTGACAGGTACAATGAAGAAATTCGTTTGTGTCCAGGATTATGAGGAGCAAGCCATGAAGGTTTTGACCCCACTGGCAAGAGATTATTATAAAGATGGGGCAGGAGAAGAAAATTCCTTGAAATGGAACAAAGAAGCCTTCACTAAGTTCGTATAAAAAATGTCATTCAATATTATATTTTTTTTTTATAAAGTCAATGGACAATTATTTTAATTGATTTCCTAGTCATTAGCAGACATTTAGATTATTTTAGGGGTCACTAAAAGAATTACTCAAGCCGATTACTTAATAAGAATTTTTTAGAAGTACATATGTGTTTAAAGTGTTATTGTAATTGTTATTATAATAAGTTTATTATTTCTTACAGTTAATTAAATTCACTAAAATAAATTTTTATTAATAAAGATATTAATTTTGAATACGTCTTTAGGATCAGAATTCTACCAAGAATGCTGAAGGGTCTTACGAAAGTTGATATCAGCACTACAGTTTTGGGTGAAAAAATTTCCATGCCTTTGGGAATAGCGCCTACAGCTCTTCAACGAATGGCTCATCCAGATGGCGAAATTGCTAATGCAAGAGGTATACATTTTTAAAAAATTTATTATACTAGATTTAAATCAATAGTTCTCATTTAAATAATTTCAAAAATATTTTATTTACAGCTGCAGAAGCAGCCGGGACTATTTTTACACTCTCAACTATTTCCACGAGCAGCATAGAAGAAGTGGCTGAGGCTGCCCCAAAGGCAATTAAATGGCTGCAACTTTATGTCTTTTTTGATAGAAAATTGTCACTGGAATTGGTACATCGAGCTGAAAAAGCTGGGTTCAAAGCATTGGTTTTAACAGTCGATGCTCCAGGTTTCGGAGACAGAAGAAATGAATTGAGAAATAATTTCAATATTCCTCCTCATTTAAAGTTAGCACATTTTTCAAAATATTATGTCAGAATTGAAATTTGAAACTATGTAATAAATTTAATTCTTTTTCTTTAGACTTCACGTCTTCACTCGCGAGCTAATATACTATAATTTTTATTTTAGATATGCTAACATTGAAGACTATGCAATCCGAAATAATGTTTATAATCAACCTATCCACAAACTTTTTGATAAGTCACTTTCATGGGATGATGTTTCATGGCTCAAAAGGTACTTCAAATTTTTGAAAATAATTGATTTAATTATGAAATGTTAATATTATTCTGATTTTAAACATTACTAAAATTATTGCTTTTTATTTAAATTTCAGTAAAACTCGTCTTCCAATTGTTATTAAAGGAATTTTGACTGTGGAAGATGCTCTTCTATCAATAAAATACGGAGCTAGTGCAATTCAGGTTTCTAATCACGGAGCTCGACAAATTGATGGCGTACCTGCTACGGTTTGTTTATAATAAAATTACAAAATATTTAAAATTACGAGTTTGATTAAAAATTATGTTGTTTTTAAAAGCAATAACTAGATTTAAGTTATACTTATAATTACAAAATTTCACGAATTTACTTTATTAAATTCATTCTACTTTTGGGTTCCTGCAGATTGAAGTTTTGCCAGAAATAATTAAAGCAGTCGGGGACAAAGTGGAAGTTTATATCGATGGTGGAATAACGCAAGGAACTGATGTTTTCAAAGCTCTGGCTCTGGGTGCAAAAATAGTAAGTAAAAAATACGAAAGTGTTAATAAATATTTAATTTGTTATTCTTGAATCTCAGGTATTTATTGGAAGACCGATGCTGTGGGCTTTGGCTTGTGATGGAGAAAAAGGAGCGAAAAATCTTTTAGAGATGATGAGAAGGGAGATATCACTTTCATTTATTTTATCAGGTAATTTTCTTAAAAATTAGAATTATTCACTTTAAAAGAATGTCTTAAAAAGTAATCATTATTTAACGAGAAAATATGTTTCACAGGTTGCAGATCGGTGAAAGAAGTGACGAAAAATTTGGTGTGTCATGAATCCAGATTCAGTCATTTGTAACTTCAATAATTATCTTGTATAATAAATAAAAATAAATTATAATATTCAGTTAGATACTCTAAATAGATATTCAGAAATACTTTACTCATATACGACTTTATTATATCTATTATTTTAATATAAGCAATTAAAAATAACGGCACGTGTAGTGCCTAACTTGTTTATCATTAAATCTTGGTATTGCTCGTCATTACAAAAGTGTATCATTTTTCCATGGCAAATCCTTATCTTGTCTTGTATTAGATAATGGAAAACTTTCTTTAGATCATGATAAAAAAAACTCTTTTGCCTTTGTTACATCAGCCAAGTT
Source organism: Synergus magnus (assembly GCA_032275165.1). Lineage (NCBI taxonomy): Eukaryota > Metazoa > Arthropoda > Insecta > Hymenoptera > Cynipidae > Synergus > Synergus magnus. Next base: position 7,120,935 of record JAUESH010000044.1, on the reverse strand, counting down.
TAATATCCGGTGGTAAAATATGTCTTTGAAAATAAAAGCTCTAAAGTAGAATTATCTTTTCTGATATTGATACAAATTTATCTCTGAACTTGACGACCTACCAATGATATAGTTATTCGAAATTTTGTTTAAAAAATATCTAAGATACTTATTTTCATTATCGATTTCATTTAATACATATTTCAATCTCAGAAATCTTCCCAATTCAGAATAAAGTAAAATCTGAAAATAAAATTATTTCCTTGTAAATAATAAGAATTAAGTAATTATTATTGATTGCTTTTCTCATTACAAAACTCAATGATAATTAACAATTGTGTTGATATTGACGTAGTCCTTATCTTAGTTTTTTCACACAGAAGTAAAATTTCAGAATTTCAGCTCTTCAGTCATCTTTTTGCGTTCAGGTTGCACTGAACTGTAGAGACAAAAGTTAAGGAATAAATTTTCCTTCAATTTTAAAAGTGAGTTTAAAATCAATAAAATTTTTTATTATTTATTATAATATCTTTAAACTAAAAGATTTAAATTGAATTATTCAGCAATTTTTTATTAAATTAATTAAAAACTTCAATTAAAAATAACGTAAACTCTCAAAATAAAATTACTATTTTTTGCAAAAAACTAATTAAAAGATAATTTGCGACTTAAGACTTCTATAAAAGGAGATTTGTAATTAAATTAAAATTTAATTGAGTTAAATTGTTTTAGATTATTATTATTTTGTTGTAGATATCGACGTAATGCCTTATCTGCTTATCTTACATTTATACATAGCAAGATTTCGAGTTTGTAGTTCTTCAGTAAGAATCATGTAGGATTAAATTAAAAATATTTCGAACTAAAATCATGATTTCAGCGACAATGTCTAAGTACGTTTGCGTAAAGGATTTCGAGGAGCAAGCCTTAAAAATTTTGACTCCAAACGTTAGAGATTTTTATACAAGTGGAGCTGATAATGAACAGAGCCTGAAATTGAACAAAGAAGCTTTTACAAGGTACGTAAAAGAAATATGTAATAAATAATTGGTAAAAGTTTTTTTTAAAATCGAAACTTTTGCCACGCTCAAAACCAAAAACATATGTCAAAATAATCTGTGTCCTAAACTTTATTCTTCGCTATCCAAAATTGTATTAAAAATCTGAATCTGTTTTCAGAATCCGAATTTTGCCCAGAATGTTAAGAGGCGTTACAAATGTTGATATCAGCACAACTATTTTAGGTGAAAAAGTTTCGATGCCCATAGGATTTGCACCAGCTTCCTTACAAAAATTGGCACATCCAGATGGTGAAATTGCGACTGCAAAAGGTATTAATTTCAAAAAGAAAATTATAATAGTGTCTCATCTATTGTCGAACTAAATAGATAAATTAATTTGATAAAAAAATAAGAAAAAAATATTGTATTCTGAAACTTGAATTTATTTTTCTTCAATTTAAAATTTTATTTTTATAGCCGCAGAAGCAGCAGGAACTATATTTACCCTGTCAACTGCAGCTAACACTACTATAGAAGAAATTGCTGCGGCTGCACCAAAGGCAATTAAATGGTTTCAACTTTATTTTACTCAAAATAAAAAAATTGGTTTGGACATGATTCGTCGTGCTGAAAAAGCAGGATTTAAGGCTTTGGTTGTAACGATTGATGCTCCCATACTTGGAAATAGAAGAAACGAATTAAAAAATGATTTCAGACTCCATTCCGATGGAAAGTTAGCATATTATTTTCAAATACGACAATTAAAAATTAAATAGAGACTCTAAAATAGTTACTTTGTTATAAATTATTTAAATGAAGCTTAAAAACTTATTCCTTTTTTTATTTTTATAATTTATAATATGATTTAAAGAAATTTCAAACCCAGTTTTCAAAGTATAAACTCATTTTTTAAAATTTTATTTCAGACTTGCCAACCTTGAGCATTACAAAAACCAAGAAAAAAGCCCGTATAAAGACCAAAAATTTTTTTATAGTTCGCTTTCGTGGGAAGATATTTCATGGCTCAAAAGGTTTGTGATTTATTTTTTTTTAAAATTTTGCACTTCTACTATTAATCATTTTTATTTTTAATTCTAGTTGTACTAATCTGCCCATCGTTTTAAAAGGAATTTTAACTGTAGAGGATGCTCTTCTAGGCATAAAATATGGAGCTAGTGCAATTCAAATTTCCAATCACGGAGGACGTCAAGTTGACGGAGTTCCCGCAACGGTGATTTATAAATAAAAATATATTTAAAATTACATTTAATTGGCTCCTTTTGTCAAGCAATATCAGCATTTCAAATTTCACCTGCTAAATTTTTTACAGATTGAAGTATTACCCGAAATTGTTAAAGCCGTAGGAGATAAACTAGAAATTTATATCGATGGTGGAATTTCTCAAGGAACTGATGTTTTCAAAGCCCTAGCGTTAGGCGCAAAAATGGCAAGTCAAAATTGTTTTTGAGTGCTTTTAATGTTTAATAATTACTTTCTTTTTGTTGTTAGACATTTTTTGGACGACCAATGCTCTGGGCTTTAACTTGTGATGGTGAAAAAGGGCTGAAGGATCTTTTAGAAATAATGAAAAGAGAAATTTTTCTCGTATTCACTCTAACAGGTATTCCATTTTTTAAGATTAATTTCTAACTTTTATATTTAGTTTTAAAATATTAAATATAAATATATTTAAATATGTATTTATAAAATATTTCTATTTATTTATAGGTTGCAGAAACATAAAAGAAGTTTCCAAAAATATGATTTGCCACGCATCTAGATTTAGTCATATATGATTGAAATTTTTTGATTCATAAGATTTACTTGGAAAAATAAACAACTTCTTTAACTGAAAAAATCTTTTATAAAGAATGTTCTTTTTATTAATAATTCCTTTAACTTTATTATATTATGGCTAAGGTAAAAATGTGAAGAAGTATTAGAAGTTCATAATTACTGATTTTATTAGTACCTCAGAAATTGAATATCACTCACGATATGTTTCTGATTTGTTTAAAATGCGCAAAACCATTCAAACAAATTAAGTAAAATTAAAAGTACAAGCAGCTCGACGTTGAATTAACCAATAATTAACAGCTGATATAATTATTTAATTAACAGCCTTAAGTGATATCACTTCTTATAAATAATGTAAGAACATTACTTAATTATTTCTAGAAATGCTACAATTACCCGTTTTTATCTATTCTTAAAATTTACAATATACAAAAATGAAGTTGAGCGATGTTAATGAATTATATGCATGAATTAGATTAAATACATGAAAAATAATACATTCCCTATCCAATTTAAGGCACAATTTGTGATGTAAATTAGAGCAGCTTTGTTATTATACAATTCATGATTAATTTTAAAAAATTTGTATTCTCAAGACTCAAATGATTTTTAAAATTCCTTCAGCGATTCAATCTTATTTAATCTCGAAATTTTTGACACTGAATCGGAATAAATATGAGTGACTAGTACAAAAAATGGCAAGTGAAATCAACACTTACTTAAGCACCGGATTAAAAAAATAGTAAAAGTTATAAATATTTAGTCTTGAATAGAGAGGAATGTTCCCTTAGATGGGCTTCTTGCTTTTTTTTCTAATAATACTTTTAAAGAATTAATATAATTAGTTTTCGTTTTAACAATTATTATCTTAGAAATCATGAAAATTATGGAAATTTAAAAATTTCGCATTTATTAAAGATGATTTTTATTAAAAATTAAAAAATTCTTGACTTAGTGGCCAACCTGAATTTGTTTGACTGATTTAAATCTTGTGCGTGTCCTTTTTTGTTTTAATAATATCAGTAAAAAATCTGTCGGAATAATTTCCGGAATAATTCTTTAAAAATGAAGATTAGGAAATCTTCAATCGAATATTTACAATATTAAATCTTTTTCCTTCTCGATTAAAAAAATGCAGGTTAAATACTTTTAAAGTAAAAAATAAAATAGCTAGTGGACTTTGGGTCCAATTTTTTCCCAATTATTCATCGCTTTCATATTGACCTTCTCTATTCTCCACTTTTGAGTGGATGAGGAAGAATCGCAAGTCGTTACAAATACTTTTTTCCTTCCAGGATCGGCGTCAAGACACCTTGGAGAATTATTTCCATGAACTAAGGTCTGTTTTTCTACATCATATCGCCAAAGTTGATTACCTTGACTTCCATGACAAGGATATAAACTAAGAGGAGCTTTTAAATCAGCCCTAGAAATATCAAAACACTGACTACGTCCTTGAGGACGAATGTCCTTATGCCACGTTAGCTGGAATTTTTGCTCCCCTTGGATATCCGGATTGTCTTTAGAACAGAAGTCCAAAACGACCTCTCCATCCTGACCTCTACCCTTGGAATCAAGGCAAAAATCGGAGGCACCAATATTTCTGATCTCACCTGAGGCAAAATCGTCGGGTTCGACGAGGGGATAAACTTCCACGAGGTCAAAAGCAATTTTTTCCATAAACCACTTGAAAGATTTGCAGTGAAGTTTCTTTCTCAGCGACTTTTGCTCCGTTAGGTCTCCAGGATCCATGGTTCGGAGATGAGAAAGTCTCCGGTAAACGTACTCTGCATATTCGTCCATCCATACTTCAGCGACTCTCTTATAATTTCGACCTGGAATAATAAAAAAGAATCTATTAAATACTGATAAACAATTTCTTTCACATATATTCTTGCTATGCTTACCAAGAAAATCTCCCTTGAAGTGATTCGAAAATGGAGGAAACTTCCTATAAATATGTCCAACTCTCGAGCAAGGTGCATCATACATTTGTCCACCGCACTGCCAAATTTTGAAAGACAATTCATATTGTTCTCCTCCCCAGATTTCCAACCCCGGATCATATCCTCCAAGTTCCCAAAAAAATTTTGCACTAATTGCAAAAAGTCCTCCAGCCATTACAGGACTTTTAAAAGGTTCAGAGGGATTTTTAAGATCTTCTGGAAGTAAAGGCAATCGTTTATAATACAACTGCCAATCAAAAGCTCCCCTCGCTCCTTCATCTTGAGCTCTATATTCAAAAGTTTCATAAGCAATCACATCTATAAAAGGACAAACACATGTTTTATAGTCCTGAGCAATAGGTTCCAAAAGAGGAGGCAACCAATTCACATTTGCCTCACTATGAGAATCCAGGAAGACGAAGACCTTCGCCTTGGCTTTTTTAGCACCGGCCAAACGTCCTCTGATGAGACCAGAGCGTTTCTTCAATCTGATTATCTTAACTTTTGGTAGATTTTTGGAAACGTAATCGTCAAGTTTGGTTTTCAATTCAATTTTTGTACTTGCATCGTCTACAAGGATTATTTCTTCGAGGAGGGAAGCTGGTGAACGATTGATGACACTCCAACATGTGCGCATTAAGGTACTGAAGTGTTCGTTGTGAAAGGAAACAACGACAGAGACAGAGTCTAGGTTTTTGAGATATTTTTTCCTTTTGCACTCCGGATTTCTTATATCTGGAATTGAGCGATTTAGAGATATCTCATCACTGAGAGCGGCGTTGAATCCATTCACTTGATATAATTTTTCCTTCAGGATGTCTAAGGATGGGGAGAGAAAAGATGCGACTCCGTGTTCTCCTTTTCCTGATCTTTTTGATTCATCTCTAATCTTCTTCAAATCGTGCCAGTCGATTTTCTCCCCAACATTTTGTGGCTGAAATTGAAATAATGTTTGAAGATTTTTACTGCTTATTTATTTTAAATCCTGACGGCGATATAATAATTTCAAAAAGGAGCAAAACTTATACCAGACTTATACACAATATATTTAAACTACAATTGAAACATGAAAATATTAAAAATTCGGATTCCAAATGTGAGGTTATAAAAATTATGTATAAGAATAAAGATACAAATTTTACAAAGGAGACCAAAGTACGTCAACAAATATAAATGTTAAACAGTAGAATAATATTTGAATGCAACCTAGAACTCAAAATCTATTAAATTCGAAATGAAAAACAGAGATAATATTCAGATAACATAACCTATAAATACCTGCTCTTGAACGTGTTCAACATCCTGTACCTTCCTCTGGAGCTGTAATAACGAGGTCGGAGTATCGGAAATTGTTGATCTTCGAAGAAACCGAAACACATAGATGGTAAAAAGAATGGTGACGACCGCCAAGGCAAGGAATTTCACGACACTGATCACATTTCTCTTCATCATCGCGGATCAAAAATTAAGCTTCTTTTTCCATTCCCGAACTCGTAATTTTCTTTTTTTTAAGCAGAATATACAGACTTGGCACGGAGACACTCCACCGGCCGGCCTTTCTAATTTTCTACAAAACTACCAATTTACCTGCTGTATATGTTACATTTGTAAGTCATGTGTGACTTGAAAAGAAATAGATACAAATAGATACATCAGCTGATATCTGTCAAAGTGATATATGAAATAACAAATAGAACAGATAGGAGCCACATGTTTTACGAGAGCTGATATAATATTAAAAAAGTACATATAAACAAAATTTGTTGTTTTATTATTTATACCATAAAATACTTGTTTTTTCGTTTGTTTAGATCGTTTTTATTTAGAGAATCAAGCTTAATTTATGCAGGTTCTATAAAAATTTAAATATAATCCCCAAGGTAATTTAGGTTAAAATTGTTGTTTCTGAATAGTTTTTTAAGTTTTTAATATTTTAAAATATTGCTTCATCTTCCAGGGAAGGGATTTAAATTTCCCGCCTCTAATTCGGCGCTTGCGCATAGTTAGGCGCGTAAATTTAAATTCAAATCTTTTAGTTCAAGCGCATCGATGGACCTATTTTATTTTTGTTTGGTGAACCTTCCACTATGAGGAAGCAAAGTGTTCATGAAATGAGCCTAAATGATTACACAAATAATATAATAAATATAATATAAATATAGTAGAATTATAGTTCAATAAATATTTATGTGTTTGAAAATTAATCATATATTTAATACTATTTAGGGTTTACCTAAGAGTAAATAACGATATTTGTATCTTTGATTAAAAATTGTTCATATCTATATCGATATAAATAGAGAAAAACACCTTGAATGCGATATAGCCTATCAATCTGAAATACAATTTCACTTATCCGCTTGGATGCGTGGAATTGTTTAAGACTTCTCGTCCGATCTCCGAAGTTAAGCAGGGTTTGCCTCGGTTATAGTCGGATGGGAGTCGTCGTATTAAATTCAATATCAATACAACAGTATTCCACTCTTTTAGACAGACCAACATTATTTTTTTAAACAAATTTAAAGTAAATATTTATTATTATAAAATCACTTTATTGAAGCGACATTGCGATAAGATATAAATAATAATAAGAATATTAAGCAATTCACTATTACTAACAATAAAGTGATTTTATAATTATAAATATTTACTTTAGATTTGTTTAAAAAAATAACATTTTAAAGTTCCGGGCAATGAAAAACATGCCTTTAAACAAATTCCATACTATTTTATCATAAAAACTACTTTTTTCTGTTGCAAAAAATATCTCTAGAACACTATTTTTATTGATTTGACTTTGCCGCTTTCATAATGCCTCGTAATGCTTTATTATCAATTAAAAATAAAAACTCAAAAAATGCCATATCGTATATATACTGAGTTGAAGTATCATGTTCGTTCATTTAGTTAACTTGCTGTGTTCGTCCAAGGTTCTAGAAACATCAATTATAAATTGAAATTTCTCCAAGGTGAATCTATATAATTTTTTACAAGAATTCATCAAAAATATTACGAAAATTTTTTTTTTCAACATGGAAATTTCGCAAGCTTTTAAGGTTTATAAAGAGAATCAAATTTAAAAACATTTAAATTATTATTACAGACCATGTCTCAGATGATTTGTGTTAAAGATTATGAAAATCAAGCTTTAAAATTATTAAAGCCTCACACAAGAGATTATTATACTTGTGGAGCTGGAGAAGAAGATACTTTAAAAGGAAACAGAGAAGCTTTCCGAAAGTATACACATATATTACGTACATATATAAAATAATTACTGCCATTTTCTTTGTTAAACAAATATATCAAGTACAGAATTAAATTTTTAAAATATGACTTTTTAGGATAAGAATTTTGCCAAGAATGTTGAGGGATGTTTCCAAAATAGATATAACCACTACAATTTTAGGTGAAAAAATTCAAATGCCTTTGGGCATTTCACCCACTGCGTATCAACGAATGGCTCATCCAGACGGAGAAATTGCAAATGCAAAAGGTACAGAGTAAATTTAGATTTTAAAAAAAAATAAATTTTGAACATTTATTTCATGTTTTGAATTTTTTATATTACAGCTGCAGAAGCAGTGGGTGCTATTTTTATTTTATCATCCATGTCTTCTACAAGTTTAGAAGAAGTGGCTGCAGCAGCTCCAAGAGGAATAAAATGGATGCAACTTTACATTTTTAAGGATCGAAAAGTATTGTTGGATTTGATACGCAGAGCTGAAAAATCAGGATTTAAAGCTCTTTCCATAACTGTTGATTCTCCAATGTCGGTAAAGGGCAGAAAATTCGTGAGATGTATGGATCTTCTAAAACCTCACTTGCAGTTTGTATCTTCTGTTTTATTTAAAATATAAATTTTTAAATAACTCTCCAGAATAATAAAAGTATTGTAAAATAAATAGAAGGAGTTCTCCGCGCTTTTTTAAAAATATTTAAATTTGAAAAATATAAAAAGGCGCGGAAACCCTGAATATCTTCGTATTGGTGACACTATCATTTTGGGATTGGCAACACTGCCAATTTGAATTCTGATCTTTCGGCCTTTTTTCTGTACCACCCATTGATTTCAAATATGTAGTTTATATTCTGATGTATTTAATTTCACACATTCTGGAATTACAGTCATGCGAATTTCGAAGCTTATAATATGTCCAACGAGTATCTTATTGAAAATAATTATTTGTTGGATCAATCAGTTTCGTGGAACGATATTTCATGGTTGAAAAGGTTTGTATTTTAAATAATATGAAAATAATCTTATTGAAATTTTTTATTTAATAAAATGAATATTTTAGTCAAACTCGGCTTCCAATTGTTCTGAAAGGAATTTTATCTGCTGAAGATACCCTTTTAGCAATAAAACATGGGGCAGATGGAATTCTGATTTCCAATCATGGGGGTCGTCAACTGGATGGTGTACCTGCAACGGTAATTTTACTGCAAAATATAATTAAAAAAAAAAAAACATGCTAATCAAAAACATATTATACAGATTGAAGTTCTACCGGAAATATCGAATGCAGCTGGTGACAAACTGGAAATTTACATTGATGGTGGAATCACTCAGGGAAGTGATGTTTTCAAAGCCTTGGCTTTAGGCGCAAAAATGGTAACGGAAAAATAGTAAAAGTGGTATAAAATAAATAATAATATAAAATATAATAATAATAATAATAATAATAATAATATAAAACATAATTATTTTTCATTATTATTAGGTATTTTTTGGAAGGTCTGTGATATGGGGTTTAGTCTGCAATGGCGAAGAAGGCGCAAAGCACATTTTAGAAATAATGAAAAAGGAGATTTTATCCACATTTGCTTTATCAGGTAAACCTGTTATATAATTGTCAATTTTAGTACTTTATGGTTTTTAAATTTAAGAGTCCAGGCATAACCTGAATCAAAAAAACTCTCTAATATTTATATGAAATTAATTTTTTTCAGTTTCTTTGAAAATAATATAAACAAATTGAATTTTGAAGGTTGTAGGTCCGTGAAAGAAGTGACCAAGGAAATGGTTTGCCATGAATCGAGGTTCTATAACATATAACCAGTGTAAAAATATCATAAAAATTTCATATTTTTGAAAAATTAAAAATAATGAATACAGATACAGTGCTATAATATATTTAGGTTTATTTCTTATCTTATTTACAAGATCCAATATATGTATATAAGTAAAATATAATGCACACTGCTGCCAGTTATGAGCTGAAAGGAATAGAAGCGTATGTGATCGGCTGGAAGTTTGATAGGAATTTTAACTCGAGAACTCGAGTTTTGCGCAAGAATTCATGCGAAAAGAAATTCTCTATATAATTTCATAATTCACAATTTATAATTCATAATTAATATATAATTCATAACTAGTGATTAATAATCAGTAAATACGGCTCTGAATATGTATTGTCGGATGGTTACCATCTTGATATTTGTGATATTTCGAACGCGGAAGGTGATCGACGAACTGTATATAATAATATTGATTTTCACGTTATTCGCTGGTTTTCTAAATTTTTTTTCAGCCCCTAAAGGCGAGCTTGCAGATTCGCTACGAGTTTTAATTTCTGATTTCATTTTTTTAAATAACATTTACAACGACGATGACGACGACGACACAGCTAGACATCAAAACATAAAATGTGTATGTTTTTCTCTTTGTTTTCAATTTGTTTTACTTATGCGTTTTCAATCCCTGCAGTCAGTCTGAACTAATTGACAATGTACGAAAAGTTCACCTTGCCGTTGTTCTTGGTACTTTTTAACAATGGGCGCGTAGAAAAAAGAGCGCGCTTTATTTTTGGTCGCTGGGATGATCTTACGATGAAGATTGTGTTTTTTCTAAAACGTATCAAAAATTCAAGAATCATTTTTTAATCTCCCATAGGAAACAAATCTCAATTTTTTAAATTTAAAATCTTATTTTTCATAATTTTAGACTCAAACATTCGGTTTAATTAATCCAAACTTTTGATTTATAAATTTAATAATAAAATGAAGTATTAAGATATTTGTTCGTGTTAATTTTAATTCAAGGGTTAATTTAAAATAATTATACACAAAAGGAATTGCATTGAAAAATTGTTTCAAAGGTAGATTAAAAAAGTAGTCCTTTAAGTTTAGAGATATTGACTTCGAGGCAGACAGATTGATTAAAACCGAGTTTTATAAAAGTTACAAATTATTAACCCGATGAAAAACACGTCGAATTGGTCGTTAACGAAAATATTCAAAGTACCTGATTTTTCAGGTATCTGAGTACTATTAGATATGCAAGGATATATAACTAGAATAAAAAAGTATTCGGATTCAAAACCTTGATTGCTATTGAATTGAAATTAACACTTCAGTTGAATAAAAAATGTAGTCACCTCTTCAAATTTGTAAGTACCTGCAAAAGTCATTAATTAATTAAAGTGCCTGAAAAGACTGACTACAATATACCTGAAATATTCGGTAACTTTAAAATTTCTCACTCTGACACTTTCGGGTTAAAATTACTGTCTAGTGCCTCGAAAAAAATGAAAGTACCTAAGATACCTAAAATTCGTTCCCTGCAATATTGGATTTTTCCACTACGCCCATGGATGCTTTCTGTGCCGTATTCTATCGATAAATGCACAGGACCATAATAAAACTTCTTACTTATTTGCTAAAAAACCTTCAACGATCAACAACAAATTTTAAAAAATTATTATATCAATTTTTAACAATTGAATAATTAAAATATCAATAATTCATAAATTATCAATTAAAACAAGTTTAAAGTATTCAAAATACAAGTATCTACATTTTTTCGAAGTATTCGATTTTTACCTGAATTTTCCAGGTACTAATTGACACCAGAGTTTTGTTTAATAAAAACAATATATTGATAAAGTTCAATATATCCAAATGTCGAAAAACACGATGAAAATAATTCGTAACTCTCATTTTGAAACTTTCTAAACAAGAAAATTCCCATCAAAAGGTTTTCAGATTCAAGCTTTCAAATCTGAACTTTAATAGCCATTTCAAAACGATAGCCACGAATTATATTTTTTGTCATTTGGACACACCTAGCTTTTAAACTTAAAGCCCCAAAGAATTAAAAATCAATCCAAATTTTTAAAACCATTATGGTCCTGTCTGAAGAAAAATTCGTTGCTATGGTTCCAACATTTTAAACAATTGCAACAACATGCAGCAATACAATTTTTTAGTTTCACATACATAGATTTCCATATAATTCACAACAACATTGTAAATTTCACAACAAGTTTTAATATTCAAGTTTCTTTGAATAGCAACAAACTTTTCTCTTTTCGTTGACATATTATCCTTCTAAAAATCTTCGAGCCATGATCTGTTTCCCTTATGAGGAACGATCGATTGCGACTCGTGGTATGTAAAGTATAAATCGAGCGAGTCAGATATGGCAATAATTTTCGCAACGACACCTTTTATTAGCAAAGTGTTCAATATCGAACTCTAGAAGGTTACACTAATTTTACACCTTTAGGTTAATAATTGTTTAATTAATATAGCGCCGTTTCCGCTTCGCTATCAATTCTCCACACACCTTTCAAATCGACTCAGCTTACAAATTCGAGGCTAAAAAAGAGACACTTATCCGAACTTATTCAAACATCTTCTTCGTAAAAATTGAAGCGGTGGGATGTATTTGAAAAAGGATAAATTAAATCTTCAATTATCCTCTCCTTATTTATTTTCTTTCCTTCTCATCTTCTTTCAGACTAATAAATAAAGAATCTTTGTTGGAACTTAATCTTCAGGTGCGCTACAAAGTAATATAAAAATTATTCTAGGTCTATACGTTAAAAAATAATAAACCAAAAGTTATATATGGCACTAATTTTATTTTACTTGGATAAATTGACGAGAATCTCTAAAAACTTCCCTTTATCGCTTCAATTTCCAAGCTCGCAATTGAATCTAAAAAGATTGACTCTGAACAATCGAATCTCTAAAAACGAGAACAGTCCGTCTAGTAGGTATTTTTTTTAATTGCAGAAGATTCGCCAACAATCAACTTCTACACAGTGCGTACAGGTATTAGCTTAAAATTTTCTCTTTTTATGCAATTCAATATAATCTCTTGACAATTGTATTGTGAGAAGCTGAGTTTAATCTCGAAGAAAATTTCGATTTTAATTTGCAGGCCTGCCAACGACATTCTTAGTTTAAAAAAGTGGGAAAGGGGAACGTAAATTGGTAAAAATATTAATTAACATATGTCTTTTATTGATTAAACCATAAGTCATTTAATTAACCATTTTTTAAATTTGTTTTGGAACTTATTTTATCTTGAAGGCTTTCAGTTTAAAATCAAATTGTATAATTTTCAAGGATTTGAAGAGCGTGTGTTTATTTGAATTCTCATCAAAGTGGAAAAATTAAAAAGGAAAGTAACTAAATTTTGAAATAAGGACTTAAAAAATATAGAGAAAAATTAATACGCTGGCAGGCTTGTATTTAAAAATTTGAGGGAAAATTTCTCGATTCCAAGAGAGTTTTCTCCCAATCTAGCACTCGACACTTACTACGCCGACGTGCTTCAGGATCCGTTAAAGAGCACGCTTCGAGTTAGGATCAGTCATGACCTTTCAACTTTTCTGCAAATCTACCGATACGGAAAATAGTTTTTCTCTCTGGAGACGACGCTCGTCTGGAAGCGGCTCTATAAAGCATCAAGGAGCAACGCTATTTAGTATCACAAGAGTACGCCTAGATCCTCTAAATTACACTCTAGACTCTAGACATATGGTAATTCTAATCTTATCAACACGTCGTACCTCATTTTATGTGTATTGTGTCTGTTGGTGTCTGTGTTAGTCCAAAGCTAAACTAGCAAGCTGCCTTCTAAGCAAAAACTATTTTGTGCTCTAATTCTCTTCCTTCGCATCAACTTCTCGTTCCTCTCATCAACGAATCAATGCAAAAAGAAAATTTTTACAGAGGACTAGATTCTCATTCTCTTCGATTTTTAACACGCTCATTTTATTTACAAAGTCTCGGGAATACGAAAATAACCTGGAAAGGAATCCTCCTATAAAAATTCACTCGGGAAACAAGTTTTAATAAAAAAAAAATAATAAAAATTAATTTTATTTTTGTCATTTTCTCTTTATTGCAAAAAAAAAAAAAAAAAAAAAAAAAACAGGATTAAAATCTCGAGTACAATTGTGTTCTGGATGAAAATGCCTCGCGTTTCGCAACCTCGATTTAAAATAGACAATACAATGGGATACAATCTCAGATCACAGCATCAAGTAATTTCTCATTTAAGATCGTTATCGATAAAAACTTAAGATTAATTAACACAGATTAGTACCGATTTCGTCCCAGATAAATTGATTGAAGAAGAGAGGTCGAGAGTGCGAAGCGAGGCACATGCGAGTTTTCGTTGTGTAGTCAGTTCTGACTCGATGCCATTCTTGTTAGCGAAGAGAAAAATTTCGAGAGTGAAGAGAAAAATTGGCGTCTCTCCACTTTGGAGTTTTCAGACTTCACACTAGGCTTTTTTTTAAGACAAAACGGCGAATATAGCACATTATTTTTTCTCCCTTCGGTGCAATGTATTGTTTTGTTTATTATACGAGTCCTCTATTATGTATAGCTATATAATCTGTTCAGATCCTAAATAAAGAGTCGCACGCGCGAAGACCTATTTTCGAGAATCAAATTGCACTTCCGCGCGGCTTCTCGGTTTGTATAACGCTCATCGAAACAATCACTGTAACACGGTCGTAATGTATTTATATATTTACATTTACTATCTACATTATCTACACATCGAAAAAGTTAGTTTTTTGCAGGATTTTCCTATCGTGGTATCCACGACACATCGAGCATTAGTACATGAAGCATCGTCTAGAAAAAGTCGATCTTTGTTCTCATCCTGACTAACCGTGAATCGGCATCATTGTAATTTCAGTAAATCGTCGACAAGAGGGAGAGAGAGATATACAGGATTGTATATTTCAGGATTGCATTTGATAGATTTAACATTCAAAATAATTTTCTCACCCTCATGAAAGATAAAAAATAAAAAAAAAGAACATTTCATGTGTTACCTGGTGGATGAACGCGCGAGAATATATCGTACAACGCAATTGTGTTATATAATAATAAAATAAATACTTTCTAACTTAAAAAAGTGAGGAATTAACGATAATAATAAAAGTCTATGAGCCGAAGTCTATCGGAAGAAGAGGCGAATACCGCTCTCTTCTCCTCTTTTCATTCTAACTAGTCTCTTCCATTTTTATGTCGATCGTTGAGAATCTTCGATTGGGCCGTGATAATTCCACTGGGGAATCGATATTGAATTTATTCGAATTATTCGATTCTCCTGAGTCGACTAGGTCGAACTACCAAATTCATTGATTTTCGGTCGTTCGACAATAATAATTGTCTCCCGGCACCGGCTCTTAGAGTCATTTAGTCTTCATCTGATCTCTCCTGGTACTGGGTGCGAAATCTCCGCGAGGCCCTGAGTTCAGGTAAGGTTAGGCTGCGGTGAAGTCAAAGTTCACGGCAAAGTGGACAAGGCCGAGTCCTATATGAACGCCCAGCATTCCAATGTCTTCACCACGAAGTCCTCGCGAGGCGCCAGCGGCTCGTTTCCATACGTGCTGCAGGATTGTGTCCTGCCCTGGTACAGGTCACCGTCCAACCACAGGCCGAACTTTCCACTGAAAAGATACAAGAAAATATCTTTAGTAAAATTTTTCTTCTCTCTTTATTCTATCAACAAAAAATTATTAATAATTATACGTACTCTCCCGCGCCGATCGCTAAACTCTCGTTGTTTCCCTTGATGAAATACAGGTTATCCCCAGTCCAGTTGAAGGCCTGGAACCTCGGGGTGAATCTGAACAGTAAAGATTCTCCAGTTCCATAGAAGTGGTCGCTTACGTGTAAAGAACATGAAGTCAGAGCACCAAAAACCTGCAAGAAAACAAATAAAGAATAATTCTTGCTTATCTAAGTTTAAAGTGTAAATTCTAAACAGGAGCCAAATTTTAATCCACTGCTTCCATTTTTAATAATCTTATCTGAAGAGACTTTCTTTGTCGACTTTATCTTGTGTGTGTGTAATGATTTGAAAGTAAAAGTTGACGAGGAAAAGGAAGTATTATACAATATAGATTGTGTAATGCCTAACTGCGATCGATAAGAAGAAGATGGTATTAAGAATTAATTCTGGGAGTTCTGTTTTGTTATTTCCCAGATGAAAATTAATTCTAAACAATGCAAATACAAGATTAAATATTTAATGCATGGGTCTCCGCAAAAATTCAGGATTAAATTTTGCTTGTTTTATTTTGCTGGTTTTGTTGCTTGGATCTCTAAGCTTCTCATCAATAGTAATGAAGCTGATTGCATCCGTTCGACGAGGTCAAACCGCCTTTCTCGAATATCATCAACAAACTGTCATCGTCAGATAAGTTCATAATTATCGGAATTAAGAAATAGAAGGTGAGACTCAAAAGAGACTCAAAAATTTTGTTTCCATTTTGCAACAATTTGGTAACTTGATAGTTTGGAAAATTTCATAAATAATCCTAAGCTTTATGGCATTTTTTGTTTGTTTTTTTTTTTTTTAATTAAAAAACTTACATTTCCTTCTGTGTCTTCGATAACCAGGAGAATAGGGCTTTCAACTTTGGCCATTTTTCTGTACATGCTATTGAGACTGAAACCATGTTGGCTTGTGCTGAAGACCAAGGTCCAGAGATAACCTTCCGCCCTGGCTGGTAAATGCCGACACAGATGTTCTCTGTGTTCGTCACTGAGAATTTCTGTGGTACCGACTAGGTCTGGAACGATAATTTCCGTGTCCAGGGAAACTGCACTGTTGGCATAAAGGGCTCTCCTGAGCTCTTCACTCATAGACAGCACCTGCAAAATTCGAAAAATAATTTTATTCACACGTCCATCATCATTCTAAACCACCACAAATTTTGTAAACATCAATTTACAAATTAAAACTAAAATACTTAGATTTATAAATATACAATGTATAAGAGGGATTTCATATTCACCCTACGGTACAGGAACGAATAATTTTTTAATGCATTAAGGACAGGGGATAGATTTAATTTGAGAAGAATTATTAAATATAGATTAGGGATCTGATAAAAAAAACCCCTAACAAAAACTTTACGGCAATAGATTTTCTTCTTGAATCATTTCAAGTTAATTTAATAATAATTGTCGATGCAATTAGTTTATCGATTGCATCAGCGTGTAACGATTGTTATTTTATATTTGATGCATTAAGCAAAAGAATATTTTGAATAACTCGACTCGTTGCCAACACTTCCTTCTTTGAACTTTAAAGCAGCTAACTTTTTTTTTATTTTGAACAAAGATAAATATTTTATTCTCTAAAAAGCACTATAAAACATCAAAGACGTATTTTTAAACATGAAAATAACTTGACATTCTATTAAAGAGATTCTTGTTGTGATTTGGGAGTTTGGTGCAAAATATTGGAGTCATCTGGTTTTTCTAAATTCTAGGGATCACCTAAAAAGTCTAATTCTAGATCTATTTCTAGGCACAGTAACTAGGGCACATCTACAATGTATCAAGTGTATAGTGTTGCAGTTGTTGACAGTGTTTAGCCAGTTTGGCACGTATTAAGGAAAGATCACGTTTAATTTTGTAACAAATTATTTTTGTAAATGAGGATAAAATCTAAATAAAAAACGCAATTTTTGATCAGATTAAATTCGAGTCTAAATCAGATTTCAGGGTAAATAAAAAAGACGAATCAATTCGATTTTCTTCCCAGAATCTCCGGTCTTTGATTAACCTATCTTAAAACTTGTTTACTTGTTTACAAGTCGATAAGAAGAAAGGTAGACTTTAATACGCGGTATCAGCATTATCGATTTTCTATTCAAATTGGATTATTTTTTGTCGTTACATTGTGATAACGGTTAACACAATATGTTCAGACAAGAAAAATCATTATGTCAATATGCGTAAGAACCTGAGGCGTTGAGCTGCATCACGAGTTGTTTAATTATTTATTATAGACACATTGCAATCACAATAGAATGACCTGTGGAATGCTCATCGATAAAAAAGAAACTGTTACTTAATAAGATGAGACGATTATAAAGATGGCTCATTCTCTTCGATTGAATATAGTATTAATAAAATAAATAAAATTCAAATCCTAAAAGTTAGATCAATTTCAAGTATATTAATTTATCCTTTTTATACTTATCAGAGATAAGATTTTTATAGTTATTTAATTAGTCTTCAGAGTCTAATAAAAAATGGATGACACATTTTCGGTAGACAAGAGCAGAAAGGAAATCAATTATCGTTATCTTCCTGTCATAATGATAAGATTTTTATGAAACTGCCACTGAAACTGAACATATGCACTTTTCTAGATAATCGTATTTGCTAAAGATTTTCTACTTTGAGTAAAAAGAATATTTAATATTATAGGAATTATTTTTCTAAGTTTCAAATTTTGGAAATTTAGCGTAGAGAGTGATTAGAGATTTTATTTTAAGATTTAATTTAGCCTCGGAAACTAATATCAAATTGATTTAATATGTAACTTGTTTTGTTGATCGTTGGGAAGGTAATCCGACTGAATTAAACTTATGCGGCTGCAACAAATAAAATTATGGATTTGTAATTAATGTCTGATAAGACAACTAAACCGATTAGATTAACTCGGTCCAGCTGCATCATCTGCTTATTTGAATATTACAACAATAGGAAAATTTCCGAATTAAGAGAAGACTTTGATTTCTCAAGTTGAATTTTGAGAAAGTAAAAAATTGTAATGAATTCAGAAACAGCACAATTGAATAAAAATAATTCCAGGATTTCAGACTTAATTTGGTAGATTCGATTAAAAATATATTACTGGTGTTAAAAAAACCGGATATTTACACGACCGATAAAAAATCAAAAGAAGAATTATGTAGCTTCTCTGCCTGAATTCGTGTCTAATCTTTGACGTTTTATTCTTATATTTATGACCAATCGTCACGTTTCTGATATGTTGTATACAATTTTGTAAAGAGGTATTTTTTTATTTTACTGTGCATTTCATGAAATAGTAAAAAAAAACCTTTCGGAGAAAATTTTCGTACTTTTCAACCACAAATTGTAATTAAAACAATTTGTAAAACATATAATGCTGATGAGATTACATGAAGAATTACAAAGTACGAATTTTATAATTTAGAAACTCTGGACCAGAAAAAAATTAGACAAAAACGATTTTCGAAGTCTCACGATCTCTTTGTTTTTATTGGTTAATGCATTTGGCACTTCTCTCCAGTAAGGACGAACAAATTCACGATGTTGCACGTGAGGCTTTCTATTTGGCTTTGTTTATTAACACTTGTATCATCTGCTTTTTCTGAAAGCCAGAAAACAAATGTGAGAGACTTTTTTAAGGAAATTTCCTAATTGAAACTGCAGTCACAAATAATAATTTTTCCTGTAGTCTCAAACTCATCCATTCCAGTTTCAAACAGCGATAAAATTTGTTTTCCAAACTTACTGATTTTTTTCTGGTTTATAAAAAAAGATATTAAAAATATGAGCAGTTGCACTTGGAATAATCTGGTTCGCTACTTAAATTTAAAAAAATTAGAATGTATGCACATAGTAAAAATCCACTTTTTACAAGTTTGAACTGACAATAACTTCTTTGTTCACTCGGGGCTCTGCTAGTTGAACCGAGATTAATCAACTCTTGCGCAAATTAATTAATGTTTACGGTGATAAAAATCGATAAGAGACGGGCTCCTATGAATTGTTTTTCTCTTTAAAAAAACAGTTTTTTAAAAAAATAGTTCGTAAAGAAAATTAAATAACTATTTAAATGTTTAAATTCGAAGTTTAATCAAATGAAAGGGATAATAATTGATCACACCGCTGTCACTTTTAATGAATAAATTTGGAAATTATTTTTTCCTGAATGCAAGTGTTTGATTATCTTTTAAGCGATCGCTAAATAAAGACGATTTGCGTAATCGCATTATATCCGTTCTTTAAGGTCAGACTTTGGTTACCAAAGCCTCGAGTTCAGATTCAAAATTGACCTTATTTTTCTTCTCGTTTCGTCTCACGATTCTCGATAACGACTCTGATGCAGGAGTCTCATCACTCGATATCTACTACAATGTGTTATTATTTACCGCAATTAAAAATGATGTACGGTGCACGTGCTGACCAGCATGAATGATATATTAACCCTGACACTAAACAAAACGAAAAATTGATAACTAGTTTTTCCTTTTCATGAAGATAGTGCGAATCGTTTTAATGTCTTGTTTGGTTCTTCTGCAACTTTTATTTTATTACTTAGACTTTGAACTTAAAAAGCTGGAACAAACTAACCATATTGTATTACACAGTTCAAGAAACATGGTAACTAAAAAGTTAAGAATTTTTAAGATATGTAGTTCATAAAACTTCTAGAAAAAAATTGCTATTGATTTCTGCAAATTAAATATTTGATAGAAGAAGAAATAAAGTTTTTGTGATAACCCCAGGAATGAGATGAAACATCAAAACAAAAATTTAATTGCAGACAAAATTTTATCTCGGGTTATCAGAGAAAAAAGTTCTTCCAAGTAATTCACAAGTTCATAAAATAATAACAAAGCAACTGAATTTAGCAACTTTTTATAGAAGGCAAATAATTTCCTTAAGCTTGATTTTTCTACATTAATTGTCTATATTAATGAGTTAATACTAAACATGAAATTTAAAAACAAATATTACTGAAAGACATTACCCAATCGAGTTACTAATTACTTTACTAAGTTGATAAATACATAATTAGATTTGTCTTAAATAAATCATTCCAGCTTTCTAGATTATCAGAATCGCAAAATTAAGAAAGTTTATTTTTAATTATTATGAGTCCACAATCGGATTTTTATCATCGAATGCTTTTATGTTTTCTTGATTTCTTACACAACTTTGTTTTGAAACAATTTTTTATTGTATGACAATATGTCATCTAATGGATGAAAAATTCTTATCAGGCAGGGTCAGCGGATAAGATCGCCTTTGTTATCCTAAAGTGCTTTGTTATTTATAGTCCGATAATTTACGATGAGTCCACGTGGTGTTTTGAAATCTTGAGTTTAACCAGTTCCGAAATTAAATACAGGCGCCAATCTCCTGGCGCGTGATTCGATCGATTCACAAGAAGAATTATAGATCAGCAGATTGAAATTTTTTATGTCCAATTGTCCAATAATTGTTAGGAACCTAAAGTATAAGGAGAGCTAAACGAAATGTAAAGGAATTTGTACTTTAGGAAAGCTAAAGTACAAATGTCTTTATAACACTTTTTTAAATCTGTATGTTGATCAGTAATCTAAATACTATTTTCTTTCAAGTCTTCATATTACATTTTGCTTTCTTTTTAATAAAGAGTCACTTAGAAGTGGAATATTTTATCAACAAGAAGAAAAATAATCAACACGAAAGAAGAATTTGATTTGGAAGCTGGATTGTTGTTCCAAGATTCTAAACAATATAATTATCTCCAAAGGCGTGTCGTAACTTTATACTTATCGCATCACTGACCTAACTTACTGTTCGTATTTTCATAACAGCAGGTAGTTTAAGTAACAACGAGTAATAAATTTCCTTTTTAGACTCTCAAAACATTTTAAAATCCCCAATAGATATGTAGAAAAAATACATCAAAGTCTTGAGAAAGTCTAGAGCGGCAAATAATTCTGAGAATTAAAAAAAATTAAAATATTTATAACAACCAAGTTCTTCTTCTTTGAGAAATGATAACCATATTCAAAGAGATGAATTGAAACAAAATATTGCCATTTCCAATATCAGATATGTACATTAATTGAGATTCTCTCTTAAATTGACCTTATGAACAATTATGTGTACATCTTCTTAAAGGTCAAATAAAGACTTGCAATATTTTCTAACTTAAAATTTTAAAAAATGGAAAGTTATTATTTTTTTCTTCAATAATAATTTAATTCTAGAGGAAACTTGGTGTTAACATCAGGCTTATTTGTTAACAAAAAAAAAATTCTCGAAACACGGATATTGATACATACGAGTATAATTTTAGAACCAAGGAAAAAGTGATCTGGTTCGACTCTAAAGGTCGTACAGCCTGAATCGGTAATTAAATGATATACCGAGATTCGAGAGGAAGCTATTGACCTCCACCGATTTTTAACGGGGCCACGATTTATGGAATCAGAGTATCAACAAGAAGAAACATCCGGAGTTTTTAAATTCCGACGCCGGAATTCCCAAAAATAATTTTCAAAATAGATTTTTAAAAAAGTACTTTATTTAAGAATTTAATTTTTAATCTCTCATCGTCCAATCTTGTTATCCTATCCCTTCAGCTCGATTTGTTTCCTCCTAAAAAAATTATTTTTTAAATCCGGAATAATTACTCTAGGAATAAAGATTATTTTTTAACATTCTCATTATTTATTTATTATTATAATTACCGAAAGCATCCTGGAGGAATGTTGAAAGACATAATTCAAAATGGAACAAGTTTCAGCCGTCATGATGAAGCTTAACAATTTTCAGGCACAGATAAATTTAAACTTGGGGTTTTTCTCGAGGTTTTTAGACGCGAATAAAATAAACGACGTGGTGAGACACTATTACAGAAAATCTGCCTTGCACGACGTACGAAACGATACTGAGTTCTGGACGAGATTCACGGCTGTTGTTATTCTATAGGTGTTTTGCAACAACAAGAGTAAAATAAAAAAGAAAAAAAGCAAAAGTTGTAAGAGAGAAATACAGGGCTCTCCCTTCCATCTCATTTCCTTTCACCCCTTCTACTTGTCCGCCTTCTCAAAATGGCCAGGTAGTACCTTGTGAAGCCAAGATCAAGAAACTTATACGACCTCGGGTCGAATTATTCGCCAATGCGAGGAACGCTATTCTGAAATATTCCCCTTTCGCGGTCCTTCGTCTCAGGATATTTTTGGAATCAAGTGAGAAAAAATACCTATCCGGAAAAGGCGGAGCTTGCAGGAGGCTTATTTTAATAAAGATAACTGCACTTGTGAGGAAATTATTCTTTTTGAGATAAGATTGTCGCGGTAGAAGTGAGAACCAAATGTAGAGGTAGGGACTAATAAGATAAAGGAAGTTTGTTTATGTTCAATTCGGGGATTTTTTTTAGTAATAAAAGGATTTCAATTTTTTAAGGAATTTAATTCTATCAAAGAGTTGGAACCATCAGAATTTGGGGAAAATTAATTCAGATTCAGAATAAAAACCAATCCTATTCGAAAACCACCAGTTTTGAAAACAATTCTAAATTTAATTTAATTTGATTCCTTTTAAGTAGATTACGCCTTTCAAATTTGAAGGTCTTGAAAAATAAGTGCCTTTCAAAACTTTCAAAATCGATTCTTTCACAATTGAAGCCTTTTGACATCTGAGATTCTTAAATTTGCAGGTCGTGGCTACACGTAGCGAAATTTCCGTATGAAGCTGGATTTTTTCGGTAGAAATATGTATAGTTTTTGTCAGAAAGACAAAAAGATTTTTCTTTTAAGAGAAAATTGATAACCATCTGAGCAAAATATCGAGATGATAATCAATAGCTCCATGCAGCCAACCACAGACAGATCGTGTTAGTGAAATCATATCTCCTGATGTCTTACGTTTCAATTACAAAGTTAACACGTGGTCCGGTGCTGCTTCCGATAGCAAATTACAGGGTCACTTTAACGAAATTTCCTGAATCCTATCCTCTACGTGTCTTTCGAGAAGGAAGATTAGTCATATGTAGCCGTGACGAATAAAATGAGTAATTACTCTATTACATCGTTGGATATCTTCTGAATTACTTAAACTGTCCTCGCGTAATAAATCCAAGTTTATACGTGACCTTTTCACAACCTAAAACATGAAAAATAACTATTATCTTGTTAACAAAGCAGTTTATCCATTATAGTTCAAAATTAACCTAATCTCTGATTTCACAAAGCATTTTCACCTAACAACCAAACCTTAAACAATTCTACAAAAATTATATCGTGATTTTTTTAAATAAAAAAAATTTGCTTTTGTAAATATCGTTCACCGGAAAGGACAATGGAAAGGGTAGGAGGCTAATTTCCGTCCACAATCTGTAATCTTTTTCAGTGAAATTGATCGTTGCGACCGCGAAAAGATCGCAAAAGGCATTTGGCGAGGCTCTAAAGAGTCTAAAGTGGCAATTCAAGGAGACCGGGAAGAGATTACCAAAAGTAAATTCTACAGATTTTATTGAGAGACAGAGAGAAAGAATCACATTTTTGCTGTCCTGACAATGGGAAGAAGGTTCTACTCATATATTGGCTATAAAGGTCAAACCATTGAGAAATAAAGCGATTATTTCAATCGCCAATTACTCAGAGTGACTGCACACGATTATCCTATCTTTTTAGGGTGAATTGAATTACTCAATTTATTGCCTGACCTAAATATAATATCCTTCTCAGTAAAAGAAAAATAAATTGAGGAAAAATATCCAAATTTGGAAAATTAGTTTCAATTTCAAATATTATTTTTCTCAAGAGCAGAATCTGCGCCCTTAAGTTTCACTTGACGTCAGAATGACGTAGATAAAACTTTTTCCCTTAGGGTTATGGAAATAGGCTTCAGAAGATCCCCAGATGTTATTAGTTAACGAGCTCTTGTTTAAGTAATGAAGATAAACGCGCAGGACGGAAGAAAAATTTCAAGGTTTCCGAATTTTTTTAGACAACTTTCATTTTATTGCAGTTCTAATTTCAGATCTTTTTGTGGAAGGAGGATTTTAAATTAACTTAGCCGATTAAATTAAATGAGAAGTGTAAGGGAATTAGAACGATTTTCCAATAAATTTGATATAATGAATATGACATTCAATTTACTAGAAGGGCATAAAGAGACTAACTGACTAAAAGTACCTTCGCATTATATACTTGGGACTAAATGAGGTATCTTGGAATTTTACGACTCAGTATCACGAATCAAGATTAATGATAGTGCTTCTGTCCCTCAGAAAGTTTCTACGTTGTGCGAAATTCAAGAGGAAACTTCCCAAATTAGGGAAAATATCTAACAGTTCAGAGAGATTTCTTATTTTAGTATTTTATTTTTATTTGGAATTCTATTTATGGACTTATAAATCTATTTCTCTCTCTCTTTATGATTCAATTTTATTCCTCAAATTAAGTATGAACTATCTACTCTTAGAAACGATAAAGCCTATTGTACTTATAAAGAATAAAGCTCTCTTTTGTGTGCTAATTAAAAGTGATAAAAAAAAATTCTCGAGGTCGATGGTTTTCGAAATCAAATTAATATAAAAGTTTTGTATCTTATCTTTAACAATAAATATTTCAAATACGGGAGTAAATGATGTTATGATTATGTTTTTCATTCTGATGGGAAATTTTCGAACTTATTTCAGAGGTTAGTATACATTAAAGAGAAATTAAATTACATACTGTTATAAAGTTCTCTTTCACAATTTTTTACGCATATTACATTCCTGAGACATTCAAGCATGAGAATTCTTGGGAATGTTGACAATCGGTTGTTTAAAAGATCGTGTGTTCCAGAACAATAGCTTCAAAAAATTATTTAAGTTTTCTGATAAGTATAAATTATTGGCATTTATATGCTCATCATCAATGAGATTGTAATTAGTTCCTTTAAATTATAATATTTTCCAATTTTTTAAAATAATATTAGACAAACAAGCATGTCTGAAATTCCCGAGACAATTTAAATTTTCTTTTTTTAAATTCCTATCAGGTCACAAATCGAGAGTTTTCTACAAAAATGTCAAACACAGTTTTGAGAAATGAGATCATTCAAATCTACTGACGTAAAACGATTTTCTATTTCTGAATGCTCATCCTCTCCCACAATACTCGCTTGTTTATAAAATTCCTACAAAACCATTATTCTTTTTCCAGATTCTACAATTAAAATTCTGAAATAATGTCCTGCCCTTAAAATCATTTTTACATCAAAAAAGATAATATTAATCTAAATTTAGAATAAATTTTTGGTATTTCTAATAAATTAGGGAGAGTCAACCTCAATTTTCTCCCCTATGGGTTGCGTCGCAGTTCCATTGAACCCACAATTTCTTTCATTGAGGAAATAAAACCGTCGAGGCAAACAAATTCGTCTCGCTTCATGATCTTGTTTTTCATGCTATGGTTTGTTCAATTTTATTTATTTCCTCAACGAGTCAAAAGTGAATTGATCAATTTTAGGAAATTCAGAAAATGCGTTCAAGTACAATAGAATTTGTTTTAAATTTATGATTTAATTGATGCGTGTGGCAAACCCCATTTACTGATTACACAAACAGTTTCATTAATATATGCGATTCAAATTTGCATCTCGATTTAAATTTGAAGCAATTGTCTTTTATTTCTTCAATAAAGATAATTCTCGATTTTCAGAAACGTTAAACGGCAAAGCCACTTGTGACTCACTAAACCAAATATTTATTTATCCATTCCTGAATTAATAAAATTTTAGAATCATAAGAATTTCTTCATGCATTCCAAATCATCAAATTTAACTATCTTTTATTTGAGAAATTTTGATTAAAAAATCTTTGTTCGAAGCAAGTGTTTTGTTTAACTTTCTGATAAGAAAAAAAATTACGCAGGTAAAACATTTTTCGTAGTTCCACTTATTATCTGTTATTCGCGAATGAGACTTATCATCTGTTTTTATTTTTTTAAGACAGCTTTTTGGTTATTATCAAAGAAAATAAGAGTGAAATCATTAACATAATATCCTCAAATTTTTTCCTGATAATTTCAATAATCATAATCTAAATCAGGATTTCCTACTAGAATTTGTATCTCATTAAAAAAACAAGTACATTTTTAATAGTCAATGAAATTTAATATGTGAGACTAAACCTGTTTTATCGAAGCTTTAATTATAATGATAATAATATCATTTCCGAATCTGCATATTGAAAATTGATTAGAAATTGAGACAGGAATAACAATTCTAGTTTTTGACGTACCTCTTAGAATAATTGAAAAATTAAGTAGCAGGTTCAACATTTTCGATCTATTTTTTAATAAGAAGAAGAAATTCAGAGGAGTAAAATGTTTCAAACAATTATATACCTTCGTTCTTTGCTTGAGATATTTTGTAATTTTAGAGATCGGGTTTGGAATCTTTGGCTTAGACATCTTGACTAGATTGGATTTGAAATTTATCATTGAGACTTCGCCACTTCGACTCGTAGAAGAATTAAATTTTTCCCTTATTTTCTGCATTTTTTGTTGCTCTGTTTTTGTCCTTTCACAACTGAGACTCGAATCCTTCGACCATTCACTAGACGAAAGTTTCTAGAACATCCCGGGATTCTCAACTACGTGAGAAAATATTCCCTTCGCCGATAAAAATAGTTATTTTCACCCTCGCAATTTTTATTTATTGAAATCGACTTTAAAAGATCACTGACTAGTTTTTAGAGCACTACCAAATTTTTTTTTTTTTTTTTTTTTTTCAAAAAGTATGTCAGTCTCGATTTTTTATCACTGTTCAACAATGATTAATTGTAAAAACAATTAATGTTAACAATGAAGGAAGCTCGTTCCTTGAATTAGATTTAATTCACATTTACCGACTATGATGCTCTCTTTTGTCATCATAATTAAAACGTTTTTTTTAAAATTGTTTTAATTATTTAATAATAAGTAAAACACGTAAACAGAAAAGTTTTGTAATACCAAAATCTTTGGTGTTTAGTGGTTTAGCGTAATCACATTTGAAGATTTAATTTTGATTGATTTGTTTATGTATTTTTGTTTATATTTTTGAACTTCCGACACACTTCACTTGTCAGTGACTAAAGTCGTACTGAGCTTCCATCGACGGGAAATTGATTCATATAAGGGGCAAGGAATTGTTGGCTAATGAGAGCCGCTGCTAGCAGCTAAACTCATCTATCGCGCAGTGCCGGCTGCGCAACACGTGTCTATATTGGACCAGAGTAATATCAGAATCTGTTTAGGTACATGTGTGCTAAGGCACGTAGCAAGTGCAAAAATTACTACAGTGTTGGAAATTAGTCAGGATTGCAAAAAGAGACGTGCAGAAGTGGACGAATTCAAAATTCAGCCTAATTCTCGCAGTTTCAGACCCTAAAATTGGAAGGTTTTAAATTCTACATCTTGCTAATACATAATCCTATGTATCTGAAATCCTATTACGAAATTTCGAATTGAATGCCACTCAAAATTGCTTTCGATTTTGAGTGACATTTTTTAAATTAGAGAGTTCTTCGGATTCGATGAGACCTTTAAATTAAGGTATCATTCAATTAAAATTCTTCGCTGCAAAATCGAGAAGTTTAAGATTTTCAATTGAAATTCTTGTAAAACCCGAGCACCGGAGGTCACTAACAAAAGCTGCAAAACTTATCAGAAAGCATAAATTGGATGAGTCACTTATTTCAATGCCCAGCTGTAGTTACTTATTCGACGCAAGGAGTATCAAACGAAAATTTGTCTGGCGTAGAAAACTACCTCTGAAAACTACAAACTATTCATTACTTCCTTATCTACCTGCTTCTCGTAATTGAGCTAAAACCACAAATAAATTAAATAATTATAAAAACTACTGTCTCGACACTCTGAAATGTGAATTTTTCTGTAAATTTGTAAATGCTAAATTAAAAATCTAAATAGAAGTCTCAATCTTTTAAATGAGATGCAAGATATATTCGCACAGGTCAAAAGTAGTTTTCAATTTGCATGTGAGAATTATGCGAACCACAATTACCAAAAGCTCTAAAGAACAAAAGGCTAGTGTAATTGACTATTCATGAGATCATGTCATAAAACAAGTGTAGAATGGCAATGAAGAAGCCTTAATCTCCTTTAATGAGACGATGAATGTCTACAGCTTCGAAATGAGAATTCCTGACATCGTTGTCAACCTTGACGATAAATTTTAAACTTAATTTAGGTATGCTTTTAATTAAATTTAAAAAATCGTAATTTAAACCAAAGATTGGATAAATTGATCATTTTTGAAGAAAGTACGACACCATTAAGGAAAAATTTCGATTTGACCTAGATAGATTATGAATTCTTATTATTAATTAGGCCAATTCTCTAGTATCTAACCCACTTTGCTCTAAATCTGTCGAGATCGTAAATCAATGTGAAAATGATTCTTAAGAAACACGTTAAATTTG
Source organism: Synergus magnus (assembly GCA_032275165.1). NCBI lineage: Eukaryota > Metazoa > Arthropoda > Insecta > Hymenoptera > Cynipidae > Synergus > Synergus magnus. Next base: position 7,091,962 of record JAUESH010000044.1, on the reverse strand, counting down.
CTTTTTTTTCTAATGAAGACTTGGAATCATTAAGTTTAAAATCAATCCAAATTTAGCCTTAGAACTCAAGACTTCTAAAAGAAAAGAATTTCGAGATAATAAATCATCTTGAAAATAACTTTTGAGGAATAAGTGAGATTTGACTACCATTTGGTCTTTCGAGACTAAGAATTATTTTGAAATAAAGGTAACTAAAAGTTGAGAACAGCTGGCATCAGCATTCCGAGATCTTGTTCATTTCAATCGCATGAAGTTACGCATGCGTTTGCGCAGTTGCGTAGGATGTTAAATGTAAACATGCAACAGAAACGCCTCCAAAGGTAGAATCTGCGAATATAGAAAAAATTAGCGATGAAATAAATCTTCTTGAGCAGCAGAGAATATTTTCAGAATAACAAGTTTTTATTATCTAAAATGAATCAATGAAAAAATTATGCCAAAAAATTGTTTCAATAATCAATTCTAAACTCCTATTCATTTAAAGGCTTAAAGGCCACCAAACACATTTCTTATCATTCTCGAAAATTTAAAAGCAAAGACTTAAAAATGTTACACCGTTTTAATTTAAAAGAAAAATCAATTGTTTCCGGAAGTTTGTGATAACTCTGAAAAATTCTTTCTGCATGTAAAGCTGAATGAAAGATATTTAATCTCCCGACTTGAAAAATACGAGCGGAAAGTGATAAGATAATTTTTGGCGAATATACTTAAGTGCACCCACAGCTGGATGTAATCGGGTGTGATTATAATTTCTTTTGCGAAACGGAAACTGCAACCGGAAACGTGTTCAGAATTGTAGAAGTTTATCTCACTCAGTGCTCAATATTTTTAAATGATATTCACTGTTGTGAGCTTTTCTCAATGAATCGTTAATACTGTTAATAGAATAGAAACGATTGTTGCGGTAGGACTTGGTAAGGCAACCCGTTCACCTTTCGAGGTAACGGGAAAATGTGTCACGTTTACGTAAACAAGAACATAATTCACCGGAGTAAACAATTTTCAAGTTCATTAAATTAAAAGTTTTTAGATCACATGTTTCCATTTATTTATATAAAGCAAGATTTTATTTTAGACTGGCCTCAGTTGGATTTCAAAACTTGCAAAATTGCAGAAAATATAAATATGATGTATCCCAATTTAATGGTGTCCCAATTTTCAAATATTAAAATATTTTCACGTATGAAAGTTTCGACTTTGTAAGGTATTTAAATTCGACAGTCAAAATGTAATGCCACACTTAAACATAATCTCTAATTTTAAAGTGATTGTGGTTCTCGCAATCTCGAATACAAATTTTGTATTTCAAGGGATTTTAAATGATATTAAAGAATTTTAAAGTGACATTCTAGTATCAATAATAAATTAATAAAATTAAATAGGAGTCGAAATCTTTAAAAGACCGGTTTTAATTTCTCCATTTAAAGGTCGTGCAATTGGAAAAATGACTTTAAGAAGTGTATGGTGTTATTGTTGTTCGTATTTTTTAGCATGCTATCCAAGGCGCCTGCCTTGGATCATACAGTACGTACAAAGAGTTCCACTACTCGGTGAAATAAAACGTTCCAAGGGGATATGCAAAACTACATCCAGACATACATGCACGACTCTGTGAAATGCAATCACGATTCGAGTGTCGGTATATAAAGATATAGAGCATTGATTTTCAAGTTTGAAGAATTACCAGTTCGCGAAGATAACTAACACGTACGAGCGAAGCTCGCTGACGGAAGAATAATACAGACAAGGAGAGCTCACGTAAGATCCATCGAGACTGATACACCACGAAGCGATATTTTCGTCCGCGAATTTCAGGCAAAAAAACATCATTTTGCTGATAACAATCAAAATGCAAAGTTAATTTTAAAAACAAGGTGCTGGAACGATTTGAGAGCGAGAACAGCATAGCGAGAATAAATCATGTAAATGAACTATTGAACGGGAGAATAATTTACCTGCTTTTTTTATCATCGACATAATTCGGTAAAAAAGATTGTTTACATCAGTAATCTAAGTTGCCTGTAAATATTGTTTTGAAAATATTAGAGACTTTTTTCTAAGATTTTGGGGTTTTCTGGATTTTATCTACAGATGGAATTATTCAGTATTAATCTTCGTGGTGTTCAATCTTGATTAAAAGATCGAGTACGGAGAGAAACTAATCTATCAAGGGACATCGATTCATAGGCAAATACGAAAGTACGTTACAGATACATTAGTAATAGTACCAATAGTCATTTTCAAAATTAAAAAGAAAATTCTATATTAAAGTAGAGGCTAAAAAATTATCCTCGTTATATAAAAATAGAAATTTATGTTATTAGTTTTAGTCTCTAGTTTAACGAAAAAAAAAGTAGAATAGTTTTTTTTAAATTGTGGAAATGACTCTATTGCAATCAAACCTTTGAGGACAATTGTTCCTCTAAGACACGAAAGAAGATTGAAGGAAAGATTTTGATCAAAATTCTTCAAAGGTTCGAAATGCAAAATTGCAACTAAAAAGTGAGTGGTGACATCGATATGTGCCTTCCAATAGCCAAAGAGGTTGTACCTCTGGATCCTGGGGCTGCTCATAATAGTCGGCGGATGCTGTTGTCTTCAGGATGGTGTAGAGCTTTACGTATGGAGCCTTGATCAGCTGTGATACGAAGGCAACCCCAAATGTCAAGTTCATTTCTCTTTTATTATAAACTTCTAAAACCCTCGCATCGCAAAACTGTTCCCTTCATATTTAGGATTGGTTCCCGACATAAATTTCCAACTCTGTCTTTAATTAGAAACAGTTTATCGCGATCCAAGGGTCAGAAAATTAAGACCAACGAGAGTTTCAGTGCCAAGGCAACAAAGAATTGTGATTGGTCAGTTCTCCCAGAAATGCACATTGCCAATTGGCAGCAAAGCCAAAATTCTTCCTATTCTTTATATCTTTATACCTATATTCCTCATTCTGTTGACATAAACGGATTTAATCTGGGGTTTAATTAAAACTTCAGAAGAATAATGGTCACTGAAACCCTCGCTCGATGATTCATCGATAATTTAGCAAGCCTGCTCGTCAGCCGGCTCGCGAATCTATTTTGAATATGGATCATCTGGTCTTGTTCAAATTCGTTAATGAAAACATCAGGTGAGAAAACAAAAGAGTATTGCGCAGTAGATAAATTATAAACCAAATAGATCCCCGAAGCTGGGAAAAACCGAGGGTATATCAACGGAAATAAAATCTCTTAATGTTGCTTTTGCTTAAACTTAAATAAATCTCTGAAAATAGGAGCTGGGAAAAAAATTAAAATAGACTCACCTCCCAGGACTCGCGAGTTAACTCGGAAATGTCGTCGCCGTCGCTGTTTCGCTTATCATCCTCTGCATTTTCACCACCTTCTGCATCGTGGGGCGAAAGTTCCGGAGAAAGATCCGTGTCCGTGTCTGATAGAATATAACCACGTTCTCTCCAGTAATTTTCGTCCAGTTCGCCATAAAGCGAAGGAACCCAAGCGTGGATAAATTTGTAGAGATCGTCGACTCTGAAACGAGAAAATAATTTAAAACCAATCAGACCCAGTTTTTTTTTCTAAATCCCTTGCTTGTTTACTGAAAATCTAAAGCTTTGATTCACCTAAAATTCAGATAAAAAATATTATATTTGGAAGAACTGAAGTGTAATTAAATCGCGAGATTGAAATGAGATTTATAGTTAAGTTGAGATGAAAAAGTGATTAACGAATTTGTTCTTTAATTTTCTAATGGTAACTTTTTATAAGAGTTTGATGCATTACCTGCGAGTTAGAAACGACTGAACGTTTTGGACAGAAGGCACTTTAAGATAATCGTAGAAACGAGACATTTTCCGGACCGTAATGTTCGCCAACAAGTGTATTTGCGAATAGTTTAAATGAAATTACGGGAATGAGGAAAGGACGTTAAATTTATATGTAGATGAGTCACGTTACGTTTATAAGTAAATCAATGTGCACTCGCACGGTTCAACGTCGTTTGCATTCCTCTGTATAACTATTCAATGCCTAGTATTTAGCATGGCTTTTCACTCAAGCGCATAAGTCGTGGACATTAATAGATTATGAGATAAATACTAACTAGGAGTAAGTAGTTATAGTGCAAAAATAAATATTGATTACAAACTTGTGTAAATTTTGATATATTAGTTTTCAATTTTGCAAAGTTTGAAGACCCACACAACAGAAGCTTTTGCTTTATAATGATGAATTTTTTCAAATTACATACATACTTCTAAAATTAAATTTTTGTACGTGTTTCAATTTTGAAGCATTTCGCTTTCGAAACCTTTCAAAGAATGCTCTCGTACATTAAAAACTTTAAACTTCTCATCAAATTTAAACTACAAAATATGCTCTCTGCCTAAATATCTGAATTTCTCATTTGAATTTCTCTTATTCTAACGCGAATGAATAACAGAAATCGAAATAACAAATTTTTTATTAAGTGAAAGCGAAAGGAAGCCTCTTTGGTAGAATTTAATGGAGGCCGTTTCGTATCAAGGTCAGAAAAAGTTGGCACGACACTCAGGTGTTATCTAGCCTGACCTCATAATCAGCAAAGCAACAGTTGTGCTTGCGGATATCTACATACGTCGATTATTTGTTAAGCACTAATCATACGCGATGATGTTTAGTTTTTTAAAAACTTCACGAAGAAAGTTACTCCGATTAATTAGAATCGTTGATCGATAATTTCCTTTTTTATATTTTTTTATTGTGACACTCGCGTACACACGAAACGACATAAAACATTTCTTCATTTCAATACGCGCTCAAAACGAAGAATGATGCAAGAATTGAGAGTCAGCTATTTTTTGATCACGTGGCAAAGATAACACGTGAGCACACCTCGAGTTTGGATAGGCACAAGCGGTTCCCGCTTTTTTAAAGTAATCACGATTAAGATAGTAATTAGTAATTAATTTACAACAAAAAATGACTCTTATTTTATTTTAAATGATTTTTGAATATTAGAATTACCTTAATTAGCTTCTTAGATAATAGAAAATAAAAAAGTTGGTCAAACACTGGAATCGAAACTAAGTTTTTTTAAAGAGGGCAATCTACTCGTGAGAGATAAATCTTATAAATTACAATATTTACAAATCTTGAAATAAGTTGCAAGCTATTTTTTTTTATTGGATGAATGAATAATTGTAAGAATTCATAATAGATTTGCTGTCATTTTTTTTCGTCTTGGAGGAAGAAAAATAGCTTCTATGTCTTTCAATCAAATTAAAACAATCATTATTCAATTCAATTGAAATTGAAGTACGACAATATGTGTTATAAAAAATTCGAATTATTTCCTACGAATCTGAGATTTTTAATAATTACATTTCAGAATTTGAGAAAGAGTAACTGTTTAAAGCACTTAATTTAGCACCTGTATAATTTTGACAATTATGTAGAATTTTTAGGACGAATATAAAGTAAGAGTTTCATTCGCTTTCACTTTGTAAATTCGGCTTTTAAACAAAAAGAGGCTAAAAAATACTGTTTTCGAATGCCATCTGAAACTAGACTTCCGCTTTAGTTTTCTGACGGCATAGAGAAACAAAACAAAGAGAATTTTTTTGTTATTCACAGAAGTTTATAAATGTCGCGACTTCTTAGGACGAATAGCCAAATCTTGCAAATTCGAAAGGTTTTAAATCTTAATCCTTTTTCAATTCAAACAGATTTTAATTATGTATGTCTTCTAATTTTAAATTCTAAATTATGAAATTCATTAATTTCGAATCTATATTAATTTTCTACTATAAATATTTGTCTATCTCATTTTAAAATCTCGACTTTTCACCTCTTGAAATTATCAAACAGAAATAAATGAAAGTTTCACCGGTTTTCCTTTTAATTTTAAACTACTTAATGAATAAAAAAAATCCCTAATGAGTATCTAGAGACCGAAGGCCTTTTCCGATTTAAATTCACAAGAGAAAAGAGAAATAGGCAAATGAAAAGAGTGAAGACAAATTAACAAGAAAGTTAAAGGAAGGAACCCGAATGTAAAATTGAAGAGACGAGTACTTAAAAACTAAACGAATCATAGTAAAAAAGTGAAGGGTAGATAAAAAAGAAAATACATAATGAAAGATAAATCTCTCACCTGTTGCGTGGAACACTGAACCAATATTCAGGTCGCAACTTTTTTTTCCCGTAGCTCATAATTGGAGTCGATCTCGGGATTTTCTTGTCTTTCGGCCTTCCAGTTCGAAGTCTCAGATACAATGGAGGATCTTCACAGGAACGTGCAGGCCGTGGAATCAATTCTACCACAAGAAAAATATAACAAAAATGTCAGAGTTATTAAATCACAATATTAATTTGCAATCAGTAGCGCATCAAAGTAAAAATTTAACGATTCACTGAAGCTCACAATTTTTTACAGTTTCACAAGACGTCCATCAAAATAGTCAGAATTAACACTGATAAAAAAATAATAGTCAATTCGTGTTTAATTCTTGCACGGCCTCAAACTCAGAGTTGTTACACAAAATGAAGCTGCAGTTATTTGCAGGGTCTGAAGATAAATATAAAGTTAATCAAATTCAAATTTGCAAATTTTTAGATACGCTACTGATAAATGAGAATGCGATTTTTTTTATCTTTCAAAAATGTAAAGGAATCTTCGATCTTAAAATTTTTCCAGTGTTGAGCCTTTCATTTATAGATAGTACCAATTTTGAAAATAATAAAAGGTGGTCAGTTAGTGAAATAGAAGTTAAGCTTTAATTGCAGAATTACTTTAAAGTGCAAAAATAAATAATAGCATTCTCAATTTTGCAAATTTAATAACGCTTTAGATCTTTTCAATCATATTGTGAGTCTACCAAAAGTGATAAATATAAATAATTACCGCAGATTTACGTGCCCTTATAATTTAATAAGTTCTTAATATTACTTTTCTACATTTTCAAATGACAAATGACTAGGTGCAATGGAAATAATAATTTCATAGAATGCAGATTGTGATAATGAGAGAGTGAAAGCAAAGCAAGATTGCCCGAAAATTATGAAGGAAAATTGATGAAAAAAGTCTCAGACGGCCATTGCGTAAAGCAAAATAAAAAGAGAAAACATATTTACTGGAATTTATTCCCGACCGTAAAAATAAATTGAGAAAACAGAAATAAAATCACACGAAGCTGAGTGAAAACAATCGACAGAAGGAGAGATAGAGAAAGAAGCGAAAGGTTTGGATCGCAAATCGCGAAAGGGGAGCAAGAAATGCAATTACAGTATGAACCTACCGAGGCCTTCGAGTTCGGGAAAATTAGGTGCTTGGACTAGAGGGACAACAGAAACAGATGATATTTCATCATTAGTATGAATATAAATCCCACGTTTATTATAAAACTCGTTGAGAAATTATGAATAGATATGAAATGATTCTTCTCCTAAATAATTCTCAAAATAAAAAAAAAATCGGAAACGTTAAAATGATTTTCGAAATGATTGCTTACAACGAGTTTCATAATATCAAAGTTGATTCGAGTAAACTATCTTTTATTTTTGAGTAAAGACAATTCATGACCTGCTTCAAAATTTTCAAGCGCAAGATTTTTTTAAAGAGAAGAATATGTTCGCTAATAAAACGGAGGATAGATTCATGAGAGAAATTTGATATTTAGATAAGAGTTTGTACTTTTTGAACCAGTTATGATTATGAAAAAAATATAAAACTCACTGTCGAAGCTGACGAAAAGTTCGGGCATATCATCGACGGAAACCATGCTGCGGTAGTCCAATTTGGGAGGAGCTGTAGAAGCTTTACTTCCTCGGCTGCTATCGACACTGCTGCTTCCTGATGAAGTTAGAGGCTGTTGTCGAATAAAGGTGCCCACCGAGGATCGCCTAGAAAAAATACGACTTTAGAATCTGATATAGAATCTAGAGGCAGTGCTTGAAAATTACGATCTCTGGGTTATTCTTTCAAACCCTAGATACACAATTATTCGACTTATACGATTTTTAATCAAAAAATTTCTGAACGTCAGTAATTTCTTAACTGAACAGCTTTAGTTAGCTTCTCGTAATTTTAAAGCAAGAGGGCCTATAGTTTCACATCTGACGACATTGAATGAACAATGACTTGATAAGTACAATGCGGAAAGTAAAATAAATCTGTAAAATTTGTTGCTGTATACAGAAAAGCTTTTGTCTGTGGCAGCCGTGTTGGAAAGCTGAAACTTTTTACATTTAATCGCAAGCAAAGATATTTTTAAAGTGGAACATTTTTTTTTGCAGATTCTTTGGTTGCGACCAACATGAAGAGTAAGCAGAAATCTAGTGTAAGCGCATTGTATAATGAATAAGTAATTGCCTGTTTTTTCCATTGATGTTTTTTCCAGTACATATATCCTTTTTATGACGAACGAAAAACTTTACGAGACAAAGCCGGATGACGAAAATTAAAAGATGGAAGGACGATGAGGACCCCAAAAATAAAGTATATAGTTATTTATATTATACGTTTAATTCTGCAATTTTAAATAAACTTTTTTTCTTCATATTCCTTCCTCAGACAATTTGACTTGGAGATGATAGAAGAGTCTGTTATGATGCAAAATGATGAACGAAAAATACGAAAATTCACTGGACGAAGCTGGAGGCGAAACTCACCCCATGAGGCCACCCGGACCTGGTGAAATCTGAGGATTCCCGGAGTCCTGAGAGAGAGAGGAGGCAGTGAGTGGAGGAGTTCCTCCAGCTCTACCACCACCGCTCTCTTCGCTGGGAGTTTTAGCGAACAGGCCCGAGCTAAAGTCACTCACCAGGTTGATCGGCGAGCTTTTGTCCACCACCATTACACATTTTTAGTTAGTCACGATGAAATTCGAAAGCCTTATCAAAACATTATTTAGAAGAAACTTCTCGATTGGTTCGCTTTCTCAATTAACTTTTTCATTCCTTCAAAAGTGTTAACAAACTACGAAGTTAAGCACGCAGCTAAGACTAATGCTGGAAATCGACCTAAAGTTCTCACTGGAATCAATTATTACGTTTTTCTTATCTAAGGATAGTTTTCGAAAACTGAGTTAGATTTCCAGCATTAGAAACTAATTTGCCAGGCATTTTCTAAAACTCCTCGATAGAAATTCAGTGCAAAGCGAGTTTAGTAAATATGATCGAAAAACCAAACGAGGTGAACTTCGGATTGCAGAGTTAACTCTCCGCAATCAAATCGCATGATTCTGATCATCGCTCATGCACTTTATATTTAATTGACGCGATTTATTGATGCGTTATGAGCGATTTAAGCAGCCTCATCTAAAAATTCGAACCTGAGCTTCTGCCTTGCAAGAACGCATTTACAAATTCAATTCGCACGATAAGTTATGCAATTAGAATTTTCATTTTAATTGAAGCAGAAAATCTCACCTGGAGAAGACCTTGCTAAAAACGGAAGAATGTTGACTGTCGGCACTATTCGGAAGACTCGAGACTTTTTCACCTGTTCTGTTGTCTTCCTCCTTGTCACCTGTTAGGCCCTCCATCCAAGTTAGGGGATATGAAAGTCGTTTCAACATCTGAAAATAAAAGCCAATAATCACAGATAATTGAAATTAGACAATTTTCAGAATGTTTAAAAGTCAAAATAATTATTACCTTATTCTTACGCGTTTCTTGTTTATCGTCATCTTTATGTTCATCGTCTTTCTCCACCTCCTCAGCGTTACTATCTAAACTAAACGAAACTGAACTGGCCTTTTTTCTACCATTGGCTGTCGAATTAGTTTCAAGAGTATTTGTAACATTTGTTGGAGCTATCGTGATCGGTGGAACCCAATCCGAAGAGAGGACAATGTCTGCATCAGAATAAACTTTTTTTGAAGGGATCTGTTGTACTATTGGAAGTGGAGGATTCGGGTCGCGGATGTCGATGCCAGAGTCGTGGCATGACTGTTTGACTAGAGACCCTTCTTCTTCAGGAATGGCATTGGTTTTTGGTGGATCAACCTGCAAAAATCCAGACACAGTTATTAAAACTCAAACAAGTTTTCAGAATAAACTTTTTAAATTAAAGTCCTTACTTTGTCTGAATTAATAGAATCTTGTTGTTCATCATCAACAGATAAAGAGCACCGATCTTTGCTGGGAACAGCCCAGTGATGATCAAGCATGGAACGCCTGCGCTCCTCCAAAGTTTTGGATGCTTGACCTCCAATTGCTTCATTGCTGTTTTCTTTTTCCTTATCTTTATCTTTGGTTGAAGCCGAGTTTTCATCCTAGACAGACAAATATCAATAAAATTTAATTTATCTGCAATTTGTGGATCTATTTAATTTAAGCAGTTAATTTGAAAACTTACGACTTGTAGATTAGTGGGAGTGACAAGATCTCTCTCGAAAGCTTTGGGAAAAGCGTCTCCTTCCCTTTCAGCACAGCTGCAGACGCTTTCGCTATCATCAGCCGTTAATTCAGGGAAATTCTCATCCTTTCCTGGAGACTGACATTTGCCGACTCCTGATTGCGAAAGTTTCTTCATGTAGTATATCTCCGGCTTCTTATCCAAATTATTCGACTCCGTGTGACTGACCCTCATGTGTGCGATGTCGTAATAAATCGCAGCGTTTACCACGAATTCCATGGGAGCGATGACACCATAAGATTCGGCTCCGTGCTCGATGACAAGGGGATCCGAAACATTTGGATCGAACATCACCGCGTTAGGTGTCACTAATAAAACTCCACCAACGACGCCCTGAAAGTTCAAAATTTTCAGACATTAATGAAGTTATAAACTTCTTTTAAAATAATTGCCACATATTAAATTATATTTATAAAGAAAAACTCACCTGTCCATCTGTGATGTGACGAACGTTGATTTTGAGAAACCTTTCTTTATAAGGTTCATCTTCTTCCATAGCTGTGGTACTATTTTGAGGTGTTTTGACCCTTTCCAAGTGTCCAGGTTTGGGAGAAACGGGTCTCAAGTTGTCCAAAAGTTCTGAAAAAGTGATAATAAATTTAATTACAAAATTTTTTCAAAAAGCAAATTCTTTCCTTGCACACAAAGTATTCGTTTTACAATTATTATACAATTAGGCAGGGCTTAATCTCCTAATTCCTGAAAATTGTGGATTACTTTCTGGAGACAAAGTAGGACACGCGGCACCCATATGGAAATGAAACAAGTGAGGTAGCGATAATCCACCGAAAGAAAGTGGGGTTACCAAAGGATTTAATCAATTTTATGAGTCGTAAAAATTGCGATTGTATGTTTTGTAACTGCACACGTAATAATTCCATATGCCATTGCCCTCTGCTGATCTCGGAAAATTGAAATGAAATATAAACTAGTTGTCACGATGTGACCTTCTAGAAAAATAAGGAAGAAAAATCAAAATCCAAAACCTTGAATCCAGAGTAGCGAATGTCAAGACAGGATTTCAAGCAAAAAAGACGCAACCACGAGAAAAAAATTACTCTCCGAGTGTTTCTAGCACAGGAGTCTTACTGGTTAAATCTAATTAAGAAAATAAAAAGGCCGCTCGATAATACAGTACCTGCTCTTTGGAACATAACCTCAATTTCTCAAGTAATAAACGTTAAAACGGTAGTCGTGGAGCAACTGTTTCTTGACGAGCACAATTATGGGACAATCTTATCAAGATATCAAATGTTTGAACAGATGAAGAACTATTTCGTAAGCTTCTAAAGTTAATATCACATTTTGAGACGTAATTCCACGCGCGTGTTTAACGAAAGTGACAGGAGGTGCCATGTTGTTGCGCTCGGTAGCAGACGTTTTTATAGGGAATCAGCTGATCGCAAACACGAGAATTCTACTTGGTCTTGGTGGTACACTTAGTTGTAATTATGGACAATTATGTAATTGAAGAGTACCTGACGAAGCATAATTAATGACGGACTTAGCATTCAACGAAAGAAATAGAGAATAGTCGTAAGAAGAAGACAACTTTAGATGATAGCTTTGGAATAATTATTCTACACTGACAGGTCTTATCATGGATTGATAGATAGTTCTTATGTCAAACTGACAGTTCCTTGTTTGTTGACAATGAGTATTTCCAATTTCGGATCTTTATATCATTTGAAATATTCCCTAAAATTTCTGAATCCCTTAAATTCTGTAAAAGTACTTAATATCCAACAAAATTTCGTAAAATCCCAATAAGTTTTGTAAAATCCCATTAAATTTCTTTAAAATCACCTTTTTCTTCAGGTGGAAGATCATCCTGGGAGTCCTGATCGTGATAAGGGTCCGGACTTGGTGCCTCGGCTGTCGAACCACCTCCTGGGAAACCTTCTCCTTTTGCAGGAACCCATAAGTGTTGACCAGGATAAATAAACGTGCTTCCAAGCCTATTAAGTTTACTCAACTCGGATGGCGTTGTATCGAATCTCGCTGCTACCGAAGTGAGTGTGTCTCTATCGCCCACCTGAAAAAATATCAATCATCAGTACCACATTTTTACTTTTTACTAATAACTAATTGAAAATACTCTTAAATTAAATTTCGAAACACCTTTACATATATATAAACAAAAAGCAAAGTGAACATGTTGAAATAACTTTAAAGACACCTCGACTTGAGGTTCTCAATGCTCTTTAAATCGGCTTAAGGATTTTTTCGACTTTTGTGGTTTTAAGGAATTTTATCCTGAAAGGACTTGAAAGCAAATGCACAAGGTAATCGGATTTCCAGATCAAGCAAATATGTCTTGGATGGCATTGATCTGGAGACTGAAAACCTGTGGATTAGGGAATAAAGAAGGAGTTTCAATATATTCCCTCTTTAATAAAAATCCTATTTATAAATTACAAAATTATAATACGTTTAGATTTGAAGGCAAGTTAATTTCAGTAATTAAAATTTCAGGGGAGTAATTAAGAAAAATATATTAGCAGATCGTTCTACCCGTTCTGATGAAATATTTTAAACAAATTAGCTATAGCGTTGGGCGAAAGCTTAATATTGAACCAATAACTGACAGGATTCTCTCACTATCCTGGATAATGTGGATAATATCATTGAATTTGACTAACCGCAAATACACAAGCTCATGTAATTTTACTAATTACTAAATGCACATCATACATCAACGTATGTTTTATAATCAGCACTCAACTACCAACGTGAAAGGATCAATAAATACGATTGCCATTTGAAACCTCGTAATCCTTTTCACAAATTAGCGGTTTCCCGGTTCGAAAATTCTGATGGTTCAGAATTTTCAATTTTCAAAATGATATACTAAAAGCTTAAACCTTAATCAGAAACAGAAACATTTTTGCATTGTGTTTAGACAGTTGTATTAAAAGGCATAGGGTGGTTGAAAAGGAGCAAAATCGGAACAACGAGAGCATCTCAATTGTCTGGTCTTTGTGCAAGAAGGCTCCCTTTTAATAATAAATTTTTCTCTTTGGGTTCACAATCAGACTGTGCACGTAAACAGAGACAAAGGCGCACTCTCATGCCCTCGAAGTTGCGAAAAATATCTCCGTCCCGTATTGCGTTTATAGCTCAGGAACTTTTTTCTTCCACCTTTCAAGTGAGCATTTCTTCTTCTGCCTCGTATGAGGGCCTATTTTCCTTCTTTCTCTTTGTGTATCGCAAACTCGAGTAATGGGGCTCTTTTCTTCGGCCATCATTCCCTGACAATGAGAGTATCTGGAACAGGAATTCCTACTCAAATGGCTCAGGTTGTTCACCTCCAACAACTCAAGATATGAGAAATAGAAAATGGCAGGTTAAAGAGGCACTGAGAGATTTATTACTGACATTTAGAGTTTCAGACTTTTAGATTTAGACTATTTAGAGTAACGAAGCTATTGATTTGTTCCCATTATTTTATTAGTGAATACTTAACATTTTTCAAGCCACATAAATTAAAACCCTGTTGCGAAAGTATCCGAATGTAGAAACAATTAAATTTAAGGCAATAAAGATTAAATAATCTTTTTTTTTTTTTACTAAATTGGGATTTATTTTGTATATTTGTCAGGGAATGATGAACTGATCAGAGCATTCAACAGCAATTAATTAATCGAGAGGAAGTAAGGCATATACAACAGGGACATGGACATTACAAGGGTCAAGCCAATCCTAATTACAGCTTCGATTAATTAGCAGAGTCAATTCCGCGTGTGACCAGATATCGAAATAGCAGATGCCTAAATCACGGATCGTAAACGTCAATTACAATCTGCCGTTTCCAGGTACTCCAGGGAAATTTGTAATTCTATAGTACAATTCTACCTACTGCTATGCAAGCAAACTTTCATGCCTTGCTTATCAAAATCTATTCGTTGATATAACGACGAAAAATATTGTATTTTAATCAACGTGTGAAACGCGTTAGGTTATTATCATAAAATGTTTATCAGGAAAGAAAAACTCTTCTGCGAAATGTGCTTTTTGATTAATTCAGATATCTTATCTCCGTTTTTGAATCATGCAATCTAAGAGTACATTTCAAATTTTATAGATAAAGTTAATTAAATATTTAGCTAGGTGTCGTCAGAGCATTGCTACTCGTTTTTTCAATTTAAATCAGTGTCATAAATTTTCCTCAGTCCCTTGATTAAGATAAAGTCTGACGACGATAGATCAGAATTTAGATTTTATTAGAGTAATGACACCAATAGTGGACCACCCAATGCTAGGATTACATTCAACGATGAATATAAATGAACTCTTCTTATCTAATTTCAACAATTTCTCTTAACTAGATTCGAGGAAAATTTGGACTGAAGTGATTTTTCATTTTCCCTAGCATGATTTTGGCAGCCACGTGTCGTACATAGTTTGCATTCACGTGACATTCCTTGATTCTCTCCTCTAGTTCCAGAATCTCACAAACGCTTCGCTGAAATTTTCCTCATTCCATACGTACATTTACATACAGACGAGATGAACTCAAGCGAGATAAAATAACTATTATGAAATTTAGTTCACCTTTCAGAACTATCTTCGAAATTCATTTTCAACTTTCGCCCTTGCTTTACCTTAAAGAGATAAAACTAGTGTAAATATTGTCACAGAAAAGCCTTCATTCTCAAACAAACAGGGATGAAGTATTCTCGTTAGAGTCTACAAATTTAAAACCTGGATAAAGGAGGAAAATAGGGAACGGATTATGAAAATAGACTATTTAAGGGAAACAGGAAAAAATATAGTAAAGAGATACTGGGGTAATACATTTTTTGAATAAAATTATTACAAAATGAAAATTAAATTTCGTCCTGATTTTTAACGGAAAGGTTTTCTTTTAAATTTTCTTATGGGGACTCAAGAAACCTGAAGATCAAAGATCTGAACATCAATTCGAACCACTAAAAAAATTAGAAATCGCTCGAAGTTTATTACTGAATCATCGGAACTTGATTATGACGAGGAGTCGATAATATCTTTGCACTTAATCGATTTTCGCTGATTATCAGAGTAATGCTCATGTAATTACGTTACAAGAAATTATACGCGCATATCCAGCTGTGCAGGGTAACTAGCAACATACGCAGGAAATAACTTCATTAAATGAACTAATGTAAAATCACGTAACTAATATCATGTACGGTCTATTACCCACCCTCTCAATGGATAACTCGAATTATTGCGGATTTACTAAACATTGTCCCATAGCACCCTTTTCGAGTTATGTTACCCGCAAACTCGATGCAAATATCTCAAACGAACAAACTCCAGTTCAAGTGAAAATTCACAGAGAAAGAAAAATGATAAAGAAAGACTTTTAAGAATGGGAGCAAAGCTTTGTAAAGAAATAGAATTTTTAAGTAAGAAAGTTGAGGGTTGTGAAAATAAAAGAGAAAAGTTTATTGTTTGGATGACAAAATTTAAATCCGAAACGAGAAGAAAATTAAAAAGTTCACCAACTTCTGTTCATAAAAATATTAAGAAATTTGAGATTAAATTTGAAAAAAGAGATCCTGTATTAAATAATCAACCCTGAGAAATAGCTACACCATTTTTACTTTTTGGCAAGAATTCGCTGTAAAAAAAAAAAAAAAAACATATCAAGAACTCGAATAGACTGATGCATTAATTTCACTTATCTAAGAATATAATATGATTTTTGAAATGCAAGAATAAAACTGAAAACTCTCGCTTTTGTTATTCTGTTGTTGATCTAATTAACAGGAACTTTAATTAAACCAGAATCTGACTATTTGCGAGGAATTTTTTGAAATTAAAGGAAGTTTTAACATCTGTTTGCGTTTCATATTAGAAGAAATTTCTAAGTAGAACAGTGCAAAGATCTTCACAGTTACAACTAAGAATTGTTGAATTTGTATTAATTATAAAATTCAAAATAACAAATTATAAAGAGGTTCGAATTACTCACTGTATAAACGATGGTGTTGATTGGCTGCGATACTCGTCCATGTTTCTTTTCTTGTGTGGACGAACCATCTTTGCTTTCATTATCTGAATCTGAAAATAAAAAAATGCATTCAGTAAATACATATTTAATTTTTTACTGCTCCTGCAAACCACAGAATATGTAATGAAATTGCTTCAACTAATCATTTTAGCCTTCACATTTTATTATTACTGTGGTTTATTTTTTATTCATTGGTCGATTTTCATCTGATAATTGGAATATTTTCAGTGCTCATTTTTCATTAGCATTTATGTTTCTTTTTCTCAAAATAAATTAATTTTAAATTTTAGAATAGACGCAGATGTCACATACGAGTATACTTTGTCACATTTGTGCTAAAATCATAAAATGCTCTATGAGTAGAGCCAATAATCTTCAATTTATTGTATTGTTTTGTGCGTATAGCTATGTTATCTTTAGACTTGGCTTTTATGTTTTAGAATTGTTTTTCCGAAGACGATTAAAATTGTTTAAGTTCGTCCTTCAATTGTCAAATCCATCATTTCGAGGACATCTCTATTTTATTAAATTTGTTTCTTGTTTTTAATCTAGGTATGATTTGAAAACTACAATTAATAATTGAAATTTAAAAGACTTCGATTGGAAAGAAGACATCCAAGATGGAAAATCTTTCGAAATTGGGAATTAGAATTTAAATTTTAAGTTCTTAAAATTCGCAGACCACCAGACTTTGAAAAAGGCTTGAAGAGGCTTAGAGTTTGAAACACATCCAAATTCAAAATAAATTTAATTATAAAATTTGTAAATTTGGAAGGAATCAAATTAAAATTCTTCTAAATTTCTAGGAAATTTTTCTGTATTTTTGTTATCCGCCTGGAAGAGAAAATATACTTAGATTCAACAAGACTTTACGGCCCAAAGCGTAAAATTAAATTTCGTGATAAAAATTGGTACCGTACCACGACTTAAAAAAAATCTAGGTTGGCCACGGACCACGTAATAAACTACGTAATCCTGCAGGTCCTTCTCCAAGATGTGAACATTGTTGACCTCGTATTCTCCGTTATCCCATTCGGATGCTGATACAGGAAATCCGCAATCCATGTTGGTCGATTTTGTTGCCCGAATAATCGAATATACTCTCTATTTCATCAATGACTATCACGCCCGATTGGCAGCAGTAAAATAACGTAAATCAGTTTCCTTCTTTAAAAAAAAAAAATAATATACTATCGAAAATTATTCTAATTTATAACTTCATGGTATAACTTCAGGAAAGAATTTTTCGTCTAATATTTTACTTGCTGAAAACTTTCTAAATGACTCAAATTATAAACATGGAACTTGATAAATACAAATTTAAAAATAGAGAACTTTTTGTTCTCTTGGACTAAAAATGTTATTTTTTTCTCCGTAAATTCAAATTTATTTTACTATGTCAGTAAATCATTTCCTTTTGAGAGTAGCTCTTGACTTTTGAAAGAAACGAGAAGGTCAATAGAATAGATCGATTGCATCAACATGGCTCTTATTCATCACTGAGCAAGCGAACATTTGTCTCCAGCTCGTAGGCAGTTAGGCACCAAACACCGTCAGTAATGAATATTTATTGCATTTACATGCAAATCGACAGACACTGGATTTCTCGGAATTAACTTTCGGACCATTGATTTTTTATTAGAACTTTATAATTTTACTCTTCAAGAGAAAAAGTATTGAATTCTTTCTTAAGTTTTAAAACACAAGTACATAGGTACATTTCGAACGAAGAACGAAACTTGTACTGAGAATGTCTTTCGCCAGTTTCACGTCTTTGATTCTAAGTAACAGGACCGTCTCGTTACTTGGAAAGTCCCACTTCATTGCATGCGAAATTATCTCGGAAAAGTTTCTTTTTATAATTAGTTTTTACAGTTGAAATAAACTAAATCAGAGTAGCCACTCAAATACTAGAAGAAATTCCCTATTATTCTTTTAAAAACGAAGCCTTCACAACTGGTCAACTTTAAATTTGGGAATTTTAAATAAATTTTCCAAATTATTATCCCAAATAAATTTCTAATTTTTACTTTCTTAACGGACATTTTCATTCAATTATTGTCCTGTGGCATTTTACACTTGACAGACAGTCCTGAGAGTATTAAATATCCGCAGACCTTTTTGCAAGCGAATGCTAATCAGCAAGAGACTTGCCAACAATGCAAATATGTTGTGGACAAATAAACTTCAATCCCAGATGAAATCAATACCACTTGGGAAGGAATTTCTTTACACCATTTTCAATTTACAATTTTCAAAGGAAAGCAAACATAATTTGTAAATGAAACTGAATTATTTTAAACTAGCTTTTAATGAACTCGTACAAAAAATAGAACAAATTTATGTGACAATTATTAAATTTTACCTCGAGTTCTGTCTTTTACGGCACTCATGTTTGATAAGATAAAAATAAGGCTACATTTTTAGGATAGATAAAGTTTCTTTGAAATTGAAGTGATAATGGTCTCTGGTAATAGATATGAAAGATTTTATCTTTGATTCTAAGTAAATGTCTAGAAAGTAACATTGGAATAGACTTGAGTTCGATCTTCATAGTCGGTTATTTCTTTGACCTTTTGTAATAATGTGCAGGTACCTTATCTAATCAACAATAAAAATTAAAAGTTTCAGTAAGTGTTTCATACTTTACCGTAAAAGCAATTTAATTTCCCCAACTTTACGCTCACAATAATAAATATTTTTTGCTAAAACTAAGCCATAATGGCTCCGTTTCGTACAGACGGAGGAGAATGGCCTAATTGTAGTAAAAAACATTTAGTATTTGCAAACGTAAAGTTGGCAAAACTAAATTTACTCTTATAGCAAGTAACATATGCCCTTAAAGCAAAATTGACATAGAAATAGTGCACCAAAATTAGGTTAGAATAGCAAAAAAGTCTATTTGTCTAACCTTTCCGACTTTTTTGAAACTTATTTTCAGCAAGTAAAATTAAGAAAAAAAAACTTGAAAAATTCTCTCTAAAATTAACAAAAAGAAACTGAAGTTTACCAAGTTTTTCACAAATAACAATTTGTCACACAAACCAAAAAAAATTGATCTCTTCTGCCTCAATTTTGAAAAACAGGAATCCAAGCACGTGAACCTTGAACTTAAATTCTTCGCGTTCTCACTATAAATGATTTTTATCCGGTAAGAAAAATTAACACGTGCTAAGAAAAGAGGGAATGCAGGTGATTCAAGAAACGTGACATGTAATCAACAAAGTCAAGCGCAAACTGCAAAATTCACTTCGCCCGATGCGCCACACAGCGAATAAGGATGCGCACTTTTCAAGTTTAAAGATTGCGGGCCGCGGCCCACAAGCCACTGATTAGAGTTCCTGATTTAACAGAAATACTCATTATTATTGAGAGATAGTGAGAGATAAAATTTTTCAGATTGCTGGATTATAAGTGGGTGAAGCAGAAGGCACGAGACTTTACGCGTGACTCGGGTTTTATAAAGTGAGAGCGAAACGTTGAGTTGATGTTTGGGGCCTTGGCCGCCATCTTGACGGAGATTACGTCATTTTTGGCGCCATTATTTAACTTTTCAAGTGTTTAATTCCTACATTGTCGAAGAGTTGACGCATAAAGGCTTATCAGTCATTATTACTTAGCAGTAACTTATCATATACTTATATGAAGTTGTTTGGATTATTGCCATGTGGTTTAGACGCCAGGGCCGTCAAATTATTTTTAAAAAAGGGGGGCGCTTAATTGAGGAGATAGAAAATTACTAATTGCAACAATTTTTTCAGTTTTTTTTTTCAATATCAAAATCAAAAAAAGAAAATATATTCTGTTATAGATTTGCCTCACTAATTATGTAAATAAGTAATTAATGTTTAAAACTCAATATCTGGTAAAATTTTAAGAGGGCTCCTTATATATAATTTTTTATTTTGGAATGAAAAAAATTGCTTCATTTTAAACGCTTAAATTTAACTATTTCAAATCCAAAGACAGGTCTTAAAAACCAGAAAAACTCCAATTTAACAGATTAAAGAGGGAATTGATTCCATAGGGTTTAAAAGCCAAAATTGAAGTTTTTGTGTTATAGAATCCTAAAAATGTTTGTGTTTTCTCTAAAAATAAAAGATAACAAGTCTACTTTCAGAATTGTTTCGTTTCCAAAATTTATATCTTGTAGCCTACATTTTCTCTGGCGTGACTTTACGCAGTGCAACGAACGACAAAACAAATACACGTACGTTTCGTGTTTTTAAACAAATGCTTGTTTCAACACTTTAGAACTATTCTTACGACCCAGACTTCTAACTTTGTGTGCCAACGGATATAAAATGGATCATAATCAGTTATAAATATTTGACTCAACCGATACCAGACACTTACGCAAGAATGCAAGATTTCTGGGGGAAGTTAAATTAAAACATCATAAAAAACAAAATTACTTTTCCAAATAAAAATAGGTAATCTTAAATAATAAAAAAAAAATGTAATAAGAAAAGAACAATCAATTGTTCTGTTTGCAAAAAGCTTCCTTTGTGCAACCAAATAAAAAATAAAAAAATTTTTAAAAGAATTTTACAAAAAAGATCAAAGAGATTAATAATTTTGTATTTTTAAAGGTACCCAATTTGAAGTTTGAAAATACTTTTGTAGAGAAATCTAACTTATCGATTGCAAATAAAAATGATTGCACAATTATAAATTTGAAGCGTTCTAAATTTTCAATGTAATAATTGCAAATAAAATGTATTTTTTTAAGTAGTCTGAAGTGTTTTTTAAGTTTAATAAACTCTTTAATTAAAATTGAATTTCCAATATCAGTCAAATTAGTTTCTCTCTCTCAATATTCTTCAGAATTCTCAGAAAAATAAAAGTTCCTGTGTTAAATTATTCGGAAAGGAACCTTTGAATAAAACTTGAAAACTCACCTCGGGAAAGTTTGTCGATGGATTCAAATCGGCCTTCAACTTTATTCCGCAGGGAATCGAGATCGAACGGTGCTGTGAATCCATGGTCCACACTGCGACTTTTGCTCCTGAAATAACAACAAATTTCCCGTTATAAATCAATATTTCAACGTTTCATTCACAATGTTCAATGAAGAGAAATTAAACGGAAGTGAAGTTATTAATTTATAAGATAAATAAAATTTTATATTTGAAAGTATATTAATAAAACGCTTTCTATTAAAAACATTTCCTTTATAATCTTTCTACGCGCCTTTAAATTCATAATGAAAATGTTCAAAGTTTTAAACAAGAGAGTAATTGCAGAATTTCGAATTTCTACCAAACTCGTAACTACTGAACCGAACTCAATAATCAAATTTATTATACCAAGCAGCAATGTTTCAACAATATTGCAAAGCGGAATTTTGAGTCTAATTAACATCACAGACGCTAATTGTGACCCAATTTTATCAATTAATTTTAGATTTCTCATTAATTCCACTAATTATTTGATTGGAAATTTTAATAAACAAATAACAACATCATAAAAATAGCAATAATTTATTACACAAGGAATACAAGTCGAAAATAAAGGTCATGATAAAAAACAATCTAAAAACGATGCGTCATGCCAAAAAAGAATCTAACAATCAAAACATCAAGCAACATATACATATACCACAAACCTTTATGAAAATCTTTTAAAATGTAGGATTGGTTCCTAGAAACGTAGAATAAACGTTATTTCTTTTATAAATATTTTTCAGTTTCTTTTTTAAATTAGACAAATTGCTTTATTTTTTAATTAAAAACAAATACTCTTAAAATAGAAATCTGATACTGAAAAATCACTTTTACTATAAAACTCTGACGTCATTAAATTGACCTTGTAATCTCACATAGTTTATGGATGCATTATAAATTTATAGAGTCGATAGAACAGAAAAAAAAATCTATAAAAGTAGACGGCAATTTTTCTTCCATTAAAAAAATAAAAGATTTATTGTTTATTTTTCCAGTCTAGTACTTCCAGGAAATAATTTTTTTCTTTTGATATTACAAACCTGAAATAAGGCGCTGTGAGGCTTTCCGTGGATCTCGTGTGCATCACATCCTGGGACATTCGCCGAGATCTAAATTGCAACAAAAAATGCAAAAGAAAACAAATGTGAGATACATGCGAGCAAAAGTGCAAAATAAAGAGTAATTAGAGCAAACTAAATAAAAATGAGAAATGCAGACGAAGCGAATAAAAATCCAATAAAAGTAGGATTACGAGCACATCGGAAATGGAGCTTGTAATATTCTTCCTTGTGCAAGATTATAAATTTGTAGAAATTATTCGTTCGACTGATAAAACGTGTCAACAACTGATCCACTTTTTTAATTCAAAGAATAATAATATTTAATATTACTTTCTCGTAATATAAAAATTCTCTTCGTCGATAAAATTAATATACTTCCCTTCTCTATAAGAATTTGTTTCAATGTATGAAATTTGGATACATGTTTTGTTTCGTTTCTCGTTCGATCTCCAAAGTTAAGTAGCGGTGAATTTTACCAGCTTTTAAGCTGCTTTCATTCTCTAAATAATAGCTATAATAATATTAATACTGTAGCGCGAACTATCAAGCGAAAAAGGAATTTTCTATAAATGGCAGGAGAGTGAAAATATATTAATAAATAGAATACTTTCTGTGAAGATACTTGGTGAAAATAGTGAAAAACGGGAGAAAATATGTACTAGATTTGAAGTATTTTAGGAGATTTTTCATGTGAGAGGAAAGGGGATTGTATTAATGATTTTAGGGGTCTAAGTGTAAGCACCTTGGGTGTCGAAGTTTAAATTTCCTATGAGGTTTACTATTTTCGCAGACATTCAGAATTTCGAGATGTCTCGACAAAATAGTAATCTGCATGTAGATGAGCTCATTGTAAAGTTTCATGCATACGAATGTCAAACTCATTTTCGCACCACGATTCTTAATATGGAATTTGGGATTTCAAACGCGGACATTATAAGATAATTTATAATTACCTGTTGTTAGTTAATTTGAAAAATAATTTCATTTTTATAAAAAAATCTAATAAAGAGGATAATGTTAAATATTTTCAAGTACTTTTCTAGGCCGATAAAGTAATAGTGACGTGGGAATAATTGACTTAAAATTCTCCTCAGAGTGCAAAATCGATCATAAAAGTCAGAAACATTCATTTCCTCATTTCGATTATAGCAGATTAGGCTATCTGCAGCTGAAATGATTTTATTTGAGTCATTAGAATCAGTTAATGAAACTCACCATTAAAGTATCCATTCAAGTCTCTTTGAGAGCGGATTCTCTGTCTGAGTTCACAGCTTAATACAATGGAATTCTCAATGGTAGAGATGGAAAAAGGGGGAGGGAGAAACCAGTTGGAGAAATATAACTTTAATATGTGTTGGGAATTTAGGTCCCATCTCGATCAGAAATTATCCTTCGATTAAAATCACTATTTACAATCAGGAATGAACAATATATGATTTTTCTAGTTAGCATTTCATAAAGACCAGTTATTGAATTTAAATTATAATGAACCATATATGAAATAAATTAAATTCATGTTTTTTTCTGTAGTTCCATTCCCTGATTTAAAAAACTAATAATGCTTTTAAACTCCAGTTTATCAATTTAAATAACACGTTTGTGAGGAAACAATCTTTCATAATTACAGTCTAATTACCTGAGGCAAGAAAAAATTGTGTTTCGAGCAAATTTCCGTTACTTGAGCCACGAGATTTATCCACTAGTTCCGGGATTAAGTTTAACGTCTCTATACAATTAAGCTGATATTATATTCCAGACTTTTTTTCAATTGTGACTCATTCTTGCTTACAAGTGCATATGTATAATTTTCGAGTTATGGATTTCCTTCTATTCAGTCTGGAGAAATGTAAGACTTTTGTAAATTATTTTCGGAGAGGAAATACAAATTTAGAATGATTTGAAATAGATTTTTGTTTCAGGATATACTGAATTAGAGTAGTTAATTGTCCTTGGATGAAAAGGAATGTTTACCTGGCAAAAAGCAAAATAGGTGATGCGATTCATTCTGACATCTTATCTGAGCTAACAAGCAAAATAGATCGAGAACTAGAATTTTTGTCAGGGCTATAAATCACGAGAAAAGAGGATTGTCAAAACAAGTATCGGTCAGTAATAAAATTTATTTTCTGAAAATCATTGTCTCTCCTAAAGTTAAAAACACAAATCAGCACTGGATCATTTTAATAATAATAATAATAATAATAATAATAATAATAATAATAATAATAATAATAATAATATTTAAAACAGGAACTGAAAGTTTTTTCTTTTCAAATGCAGAAATAGCTAATTAGCAACTATAACTTGGGAGGAAGCTGTGAGTTTCAATATGAAATGAAGTCATTAGTCTCTTCAAAACCTCTAAAATTGACAAAGTGAATATTGAATTTTTTAAATGATCCGTGAATTTTCTCAAAGCCTATTTGCAAATCTCTTTGGCCCAAATGCGATTAGGATTCGCGATGCTCAAACTTTCGAATATTAAAGTCAAAGCATCTTTGAAACTTGAACAATGTGGCACATTTACATATATGCTAAAATTTCCTGGTACGTCAATATATACTGGAGTCGTTTCAAAAACTAGTTACGGTTTTCTAAATAGAGGTCCATTTAACATTTTAAAGGAAAAAAATCATTTTACGTTTTGAACCAACGCAGAGTTTGACAACAGCAAATGATCAAATTTGGCAAGCTCAACTGAATTTCTTGCCAGCAGACAGCAGTTCGATAAAACACAAGCTTTCGACAATTTATTATTATTATTATCAGTGTTACGACTCCATATTTTAATAAATTACAAAGCTTATTGATCACTTATACATGAAAAATTTATTTGTGGAGATTCTTAATAAGAATTAAAAATGATTCTGATGTTTCGGATTCCAGCAAAGAAAATCATTTCATCAAGATCAATCAAGAAATCATTGCATCAACAGAGCAGACGTAAAATTTCCTCTAAACAACCTTTTTTTCGGATTCGTATGTTGAATCACGAGGAAAGTAAATTACGACCGGAAGAAATGATTCCCTAGTGAAATTTAAACCAAAAACCTGGCACGCTCGACGTACATCGTTAAGTGTAAATGCAACAGTATTTGCAGAGAATATTAAACTTCACTGCAAGAACTGCAGCTCTATAAAATGACGAAATAGGACGTCCCGGTTTAATTTAAATTTCGAGTGTACGAGCACTTTTCCCTTATAAAAAATCCGTTACTCTGCCTTCTCTTCGCTGAAAACAAGTTCTCAACTACGAGTCTAAACTTGGTGACTTTTGGAGACAAAACCTAAACTTCACTAACTACATTTTCACTTTTTTATTACCCTTCATTTACATTTAGATGAAGGTCATTTTTGAAATTTAAAGAAATAGTATTTTATCCATTTACTCATATCTTTCAAGTAATTTTCAGTATACATAAAATCCAGTAAGCCTTGAACTTTCAAAACAATGTCATGAAATTCTAAACAATATTTCATCAGATTTATTATCTCCATTTTGCTGATATAAATCTAACAAATTTTGATAGAATGCGAGACGTGTTTTACATTCAAGATTAGAAATAAAGAAATTTGCAAAGCAGCTTTATCGATCTATTTTCTTGATTCGAGACTCGGAATATAAGCCAGCAAGTATTCTGAGATTGGATAAAAGAAAAAAGAGACGTTGACTGGAGTTTCACTCCATATAGACGCGATTTTTGCAACTATACGCACACTATTCTCATTTTTTTCTCACATTTTTTATATATAATATATACCTGCGAAAGACGAGCGTAAACTCGTTCAACTAGAAACGAAGGAATGCTGAATGTGTGGAAACAATTCCATAGACAAGCGGTTACGAGAATGTCGAAAAGCAATAGCATCATTTTTAGAGAAGAAAGATACTTATGAAGCATAAGTCTCCCTCGTTAAACCCCAGAAAAATCTTTAAATCCATTTCGTTTTCTTCATAGAATGCTTTGAATAAAATCTGAATGTGAATTCAGCCTTATAATTTTATTGTTAAGCTTCATGTATGATCTAAAGTAAAAAAAAAAAGTAATCTCTATATATAGTGGACCTCAATCATGCTGAGACTAGAATGGGTTCTTCGAGACACCTGCTCGCTAAGACGACAAAATAGAACAAATTGCTTTCTCCCGAGATAATCAAACCAAACAACCTACTTTTTTTAGAATGAGAATCAGGAATCGCTTTTCCTCCAAAGAGAGTTTATGGCTCATACTATAACCCTTTTTACGCAATTTATTTTTTGTCCTGATTGTATTGAATGAAACCTTTTAGTTAATTAGAGAAAATGGTCTTATAATATTTTAAAGCGTAACGCCTTGATTAAATTGTATGTTAAGTGCACCGTTTTCCTGTTTCGTTGCTGCGTCCGACCATAAATGGAGTTGCATCACTTAAGACGGCGATAGAGGAAACTAGGGAGCTTATATATATACTTTTACGAGAAAACCAAAATGAGTTTTCTTTTTATTAAAAATAGGTTTTATGTGTACCAGAATTTTTGAACGTTCAAATGAAAGAAATACTTTTTTCCCCCAATTCTATTTTATCCAGAAATATTGTTCCAACTAAAAATAACAATATTAAAAGTTTCTTTCATACAGAATTATTTTCAATACAAATTAATCAATATTTTAAAACTGTTTCTAGTGTAAAATACAATTAAAAATTCCTAGCTCTGCCTCCCTCTAAAAACGTCTAATGTGTCACCGATAAATAATTACATCGGCAACACGATTCGATTGCCTCGTAAAATTTGCTTCAATGAATAAGACGTAGCTTTCTCGAAAAATACAGTAAACTCGCGAAGACCACTTTGCGGTTATTACTTCTTTATCCGATTAAACTTACGTAAAGTGTCGCTGTAGTAAAACTTGTGTTCGCCTTAACGGCTGCTTAACTTACTTTTCAATTTTACCTCTATAATAACTAGAAATTATAGAAGACGCAAAATCAATCGCAAAGAAATCAATTAAAATCACTTAGCCAACTTCGTTATTTATATTTACAATTTTTAGAAATGTTTAAAAAAGATGTATTCTGCGTATTTGTGTATGTATTCCTACTATTTGTGACTTATTTGTTCAACAAATACTACTCTTACTAAATATTAATCATTCACTCAACTTTGGCAGAACACAGATGGTGCAAATTTTACTTTTTCGAATTACTAATTTTTGTTTGATCTATTTGAATTTTTTTCGAAAAAAATTATGGCGTAAGATGTCGATTTCCTTGGTCCAGATGCGTAGAAGCGATTTATTAATACCCCTGACAAGTCTTGTGTAATGACATTGAGACAAAATGTTTTAGAGGACATCAGAAAATCTGCCTGAAAGCTCAAAATAATTCGCTGCGATGTGACTGATGGCATTTGAAAAAATCACTTTTTGTAAAACGATTTAACACGATAAAAACCTCTTGTCCCTTGGGAGAAAATTCCACTTCATGCGGGAAAATACAGGGCACAGTGCCAGCAATTTTTCATCACAAGAGAGTTTGTTTATTTACGTTTCTATTTTAGAATCTGAGTCTCTACTGTGTCCGAATACTCACTCAGGAAATTGATGATCGCTAACAGGTGAATGAAACCAAAATTGATCTTATACAATCGGCTTTGCACTATTTGTTGATTATTTAAAGGAAAAAAATAGGAAAACGTCTCTGAAAATAACTTTACTAATTTTTTGTTCAAATAATATTCTGGAAAAAATGCTCTAACGGTTAAATTTAGAATTATTTTGAACAAAAGCTCCCGAACTCTGTTGAATAAGCTTCGAATTTGAAATGACCACATTTTACGAATTCCTACGAATCTAAAAAGACACGAGAAAAGAGGGAAAAAGAAGGCAGTTCAAAGCCTTTATTACGGCTATTCTCGTAAAAAGAATGTAATTTTCACCGACAATTATAGAATGAAAGCTTCGTTGATTAGAGGAAGGGTAAGAAGGATCATTTGCATAAAGTTTGCAACAATCGTTGACCATTATCGTCTAGCTAGTACGTGACTGACCTCACGTAGGGGGAATGTATCGTCTGATTTTCAGGGCTTCTAAAAAGACCACGTGTGGGTCGGAGTACGTGTCACTGATGTGTAATTTCGACTTCCATCGAAAGAGAGAAAGGAGTCTCTTTCACGGTGGACTTCAATTAGTGGGAGTTTCGACAGCTCACGGCACTTTGTGGTCGAGTGAATAGACTCAAATTACCTGATTCTCTCCAAGATAGCAAGAAAAACAGTCTAAAAGCGTCCCAACCTTTTTCTATCTCACAATTCGTTATTTTAAGCATAGATTTCTGTTACCGACACTTACCAACTTAAAGCATTTTCAAGGGTTTGTGTCAATGGTAAATTGGTTCGAATTCATACTAAAATTTGTAGTCTTTGTTCCATTGTTGTGATAAAGAGCAATTTGTATTTTGTAACCAGGGAGATAAAACGAGAGACGAGACATAGCTCCTGTTTTTGCAACTTTTCTTGTTAACAAGCTGTCGATCGAGCCAAGTAGTGTTGCAAATAATGTAATAGGTAGTATAATACCCTACTATTCTAGTTCAATAACATCGTGTGCTGTGTCTCGTTTCCGGATAGCGATAGATCGATATTCGTGCAAAGTTTGTGGCAAATATCCCGCATCAGGTCACCGCGTACGTCAAACCAGATACACTTTGCAATTTCACTTTGTTAATTCAAAATTCACTCGCTGAAAATACGGTAAAATTCAAATACAGGGACATTATAGATATTTTGATTTTGAAAAATTACAGAACAATTTATATACAAATGACAAAGGCAAACTGGCTTTTTATGAAAGGTACTTTTTCTCTGAGCCATAATTTTTATTACAACACTAAAGCATTGTTTTAGTGGTGCTTTGACCTGTGGAAGTCCTGTAAAAGTGACTTTATGAAAAAAAAATCCTGATTTTATCTTCTGAGGACGAGAGTATGTCCCAATGGAGGCACTTCCTCCTGGAATAGCATGAGTATAAAAAACGTCGTTCTTCTATATCAGTCTACATAAACATAAAATTGTGAACTACCATTCGTGCGTAGAGTATTACGAAAAAGCCTTTGGGCGAGGTCGATCCGAATCATCGTACTCAATATCCGCAGAGGAATCAACAAATTGGAGTCGATTACACTCCTATATTACGTGAACTTTAACAACAACGTTGGAGGTCGTGAGAATCAGACACATTGTAATAATACCTTCACATTATACTACACTACCATCGGATAGCATTGGACCACCTGTTTTTACAGGCTGCATAAAATCTTCTAATTTTTATCATACATAATGTAAAATTTTTATAACACATGCATGATTTCGGTTGTGCTTCATACCTATGAAGCCTTCACTTTTTAAAAAGTAATTAGCCAAGGATCTTTCAAAATGTTAATTATTCCGGAAGTTATTTAAAATTTCAGAAAACTATGAACTATGATCTATTGAAGGAATTATTTATTGATTAATTTTTAAACTAGAAACAATGATAAAATATTGGTTTACTGACATTGAGAACAATACAATATAAAATAAAATGAGAATGTTCATTTTACTTTGTGAATGGAACATTCTTTCCATATAAAATAGAATTGGGAAAAAATATTTCGTTCATTTGAAAATTCGGAACTTCAGGCACATTTTAATTACACTGTTCAAAATATGTTGAAACTCCTGTCAGCTATAATATCTGTATTAAACTTCAATACTGATGTAGTTGAACATTTTTCTGACAGTTTACGTCATTTACAGTATTATAAAAGCGTATGTATTATGAGAAAAAACGTGCCTCTAAATTAAAAACCTTTTTGATGGAAGGACAGCTTCAATAGCAGTAGATTATCATTTAAATATTCAAAATGAATCGTAATTTTGAATTCTTAAAGAGCGATTACTCTGGCACTGGAATTAAGATTCGAGTGTACACTAGTGAATGCAAATTCATCAAGGACACTCGCTTAAGTACTTTTGAGAGTAAGGTACTCGTAAATTTACCAAGGGCGAATTTTGAGCTTCTCCAAGTTCTAATCAGGAAGAGAATAAGGTCATAGTCATATTCAAGATGTGGTTGGTAGGGAACTAATGTTTATCGGAGGTCGAAAAGGCGACCTGAATTTTAATGAAACGGGCCTGATATTCGACTATATATGACAACAAGATCGTCTGCAGAATTGAGTTCCATTTATGGCAAACCCCTTCCGTAAGACTTCAACCAATACTAAATTAGGGCAGAGACTTCCGGCGGGAATCCTTCGTCTCTCTATTTGAAATTTATTAA
Source organism: Synergus magnus (assembly GCA_032275165.1). Lineage (NCBI taxonomy): Eukaryota > Metazoa > Arthropoda > Insecta > Hymenoptera > Cynipidae > Synergus > Synergus magnus. Next base: position 7,061,265 of record JAUESH010000044.1, on the reverse strand, counting down.
GGTCATCCTACGCAAATTTATTCAAGAGACTTCCAAATTTAGTCCAATTATTCTTTGAAATAAACAATTAAGTATTAAGATAATTAGTAATAAAAAGGAAGGAAGCTTTTGAGCATGGCATCAAATCGAAAAAATTGGGGTTTCGAAGTTTGGTTTTAAAATAGAGTTGAGAAAAGAATGAAGAGGGGTTAAAGAGTATTGTCCTGTTAACGAACGTGTAATTGCCGGTTGATTAACAAGTTCCGAGACGAAGGTTATTTGCACCGTTTACAAGATTAAATAGTCTCGAGCGCAGCAGAACTTCGTGGGAAGAAATATCGTTTTAAAATTATTAATTATTCATACCTCCGTTTGTCGCCCTCAATGACACACTCCGGCAATTGATTTCCATACCTCGTTTATCATTACAAATTATTTCAGCACAAAGTTATTTTTAAGATTCTCTAATCTTGAAAATCTCTAAAGAGTCTATTCATTATTTATCAATCAATTGGTTATACTCAATATCTAGGAAATTCAAATCGGGTCAAGGTGAACGAAAGTAAAACTACCTTCATGTCAAGTATGTAGACAATATTTTAATATCTGATAGTAAAATCAAGGGTAGATATAAAAATCATAATTTTCCTCATAATATTAATGAATCGATTTTGAAGAACGGAATGATGCTATTTGTATAAAATAAAAAATGAATAACGACCTTAAACTGGGTTTTTTGAGGGGGAATTTCAATGGCAAATCGAAGGTTCGACGATGAGTTGACTTTTTTGGAGATCGGAAATTTCAAATGGAACGTCAGTCACTTTAATCACACGTACTCAACTTCCTCTTTGCTCAATGGAAAAAAATTGGGAAATAATGGCCTCGAAGATCTGGAGGCTTGGGATCCCTGAGCACGTATGTAAACACGTAACGAGATCGAATTTTCCACAGAGAAAGCATTAAGAAAGTGCAGGATAACATTACTTTTAATGACGTTGTTACATTGTGCAATCTTCCATAATTTTTGTACTACAATGCTTTTAGAAGTACGAAAAACAATTTCCCACAATGTTCATTTCTATAAAGAGTTTCTGGTTAAGAGGAATGGAAACATGTTATGGGAAAAGTTTTCAAATGAACTCGTGACTAAGATTTTATTTAAGTATAATTTTAAAAATTTAAGTATTTGAACAGTTTAAATAAAAACGATTAGGATAAGGAACTTTTAAGTGTCTGTATTTTATGTTTTCAAGAGTTCGGATTTTACATCCTCCAAAGTTACAAAAGCTTTAGAAGTTATTTTATAGCGAATACAAAATGGGTTTAATTACAAATTTCCGCTTATATTAATTATTCTTATAGTTTTAAACTGGGTTTAGAACTCACCTACTTACAAGTTTCTTAATTTAAATTATCAGGCTCTTTGCAATTTTTTATCTAGTAATTTTCTGGTATGAAAAACTTCAAACCATCATTTTCAAGATTTAAATTAATATATTCAGAAATTTGGAATTTGTAGAATAAAATTGGATATAAAGTAAAAGTGGGGTTAAAGTTCAAAAATTGAAGTAATTAGTTTTGCTTATGAAATTCGACCTTAACCAGAACGCGACATGCTGACATATTTGAAAAATTAGCATACCCTTAGAGCATTCCGTTAGAATGGAATTTCAGACATTCTTAGGCAAGATAAAATCTAAACAGGATTTGCTTCGAGCTTTTACATAATTCATAACTCTTTAAATTCTTTTCATAATTGCAATTATAATTAGAATAAAAATAGGTCCGATTCTTATATTTCTGAGCACGGAAAATATTTACGAATATTTACAAGAGATTTACGAACTAGCTGGAAGTTTTCGGTACAAATAGCCGCGAATGTTTTAGTTACGAATAGACACTGCTTTTAAAAAATTAGAATTAGTCAAATCGATATTAAATTGTTACACGGAAAAAATTGGTCATCGAAACTTTCCTTGCCTGTCATCGACTTTAGGATACGTCAAAAGTTTTCAAATGTTTCATAAACTTTTTTAAAAATCTGAAGTACTTTTCTTGAAGAATTCTAAAACAGTTGACAAATATTTTCTTGACTTGGTCGAGATGTTGAGAGTCAATGAAAATTTCAAAAACTGTTTTAGAATTCTTCACGAAAAGTACTTCAGATTTAAAAAAAAGTTTTGTGAAATATTTAAAAACTTTTGACGTATCCTAAGGTCGATGACAGTCAAGAAAAGTTAAATCTTCTTCTGTGACTGTGAAACAACATAATTTTTATGAAGTTCAACAGCTTTATTTTAGATTTTTTTCAAATATCGGAAAACTGTTCTGGCACTCTAAACAATTTCAGATCCCAAGGATCTCATCTTGCCATAGAAAATGGCCCATGTATATAGCACGTCCCAAAGCGAAGGTAAAAGAACCAGAGCATGATGATGTGGTATACACTTTGGGAAGAGATATATGTATGTTATATATAGAGAGAGAGACAAAAGGGATTAATAATTGCACGTGAATTGTATGCAAGTACACGTGCACTCTGTCTAACAAGAAACAACAATAAATTGCCTGGGGCACGCGTGCGACTGACCGATCGTCTCTGTGATGAGAGACGATAATTTTTCTCCTGCACGGGATCGTCGGACGATGTGGAAAATACGACCCTGGCACTTAATAAACACTGCTTTTCTGAGGCATACAAATTACTAAAAATTTGCTCATAAATTACTCTCTTGCGTCACAAACTGGACTTGATGAAAATTCCATTGTGGGAAGGCACATTTACTTTGATTTGATTTATTACGCAACTTTTCGTTCCATTATAATTGATCATTAAAAACCTGAATGTTCTACAAAAAAAATACTGAGAAATAATTAGAAATCTATGAATAAATTATGTATCAATTTACTTCAATGTGTTTTAACTCTTTGAGCCGCTCAATAAATCCGCTTATTGAATAGTTAAATTCTACAGTGGAATATATTAACTGATATCTTAATAATGGGAATGGTACATTTATGAAAAGCTCATTGTAGTTATTCACATAAAGTTAATCACTTTCCATCAGTTCCATCTTGTTTATGACAAACCGCGAGTTATTTACATAAAACCTTAAATGCAAAGTTACGAGCCAGCGAGTTTATCATTTAAAGAGTAATTTGCAAGCAGTCAATATTTCCAATGTTAGCTGCTAAAATTCTGATCAACAATAATAAAAAAGCAGGGTATTCTTAGAGACTGAGCATCGAAGACTGTTTATATAAAATATTTTTAGTTTGAGTTATTGATTTTGTTCTTGGATTCAACCTTCAACTTGAATTCTTATTTCACCTTTTTGTGATGATTAAGATCAATAATTCTCCATCAGGCTTGTTTGAGATCTTAACAATCTGCACATGTGTAATCTAATAAAAAAATCATTTGTATCGCATGATATAAGCAACGAGGACTAATCTCTAACCTTAGGGGCAAAATTTCTTGTCTTACATAACAAGGTGAAAAAAATTAATGTAATATGTTCGAAATATAAGGTTCAATTTCCATTTATAAAAAGAATTTTCAAGTACAGAAATTTTTAACTAGAATAAGCTTTTTTTAGAATCATTGTAAAAGTAATTGAAAAAAATGTTAGTTTTCCGAGCGTTTTCAAGTTTGACAAACAAGCTAATCAGTACCTCGATTAACGAAGCAATTCGTATCAAACATGCATATAGTTATATACGTTTAATTGCGATTTGTAATGTTTGAGTATGCACCTCACATCATACAGCATTTGCAATGGAATTGCGTTTTAGAATCAGATGTTATAGTCTACTAAGTGTCGTTGTTGTATTACGTCAAAAAAACTCTTGCCAAGTTGAAATGAACCATTAGATTTTTTATCTATTCAGTCTATAATTAGATTGAAATAGGCTTCGAACTGACTTGTGGAACTAAAAAAGTACCAGAGCAGCCCAGCAAGCTATAAATAAATACAAAAAATTGAACAGCTTTAAATTAGATACATAATTATTCTATAATTTTTAATTGCAGCTTTGCATACGACACCAATTTACAATATTAAAAAGTAGAAAATTGTTCTACAGTATTTGTATTCTACTTTTTATAGTGGTAAGTATATCCATGAGATAAATATGTTACAACCTTTAATATTTAATATTACAGATTGAAAATAATGGTAATTTAACTCAATCAACTAATTCTCTCACGGAATTCGGATCGCAAGATGCGGTAACACCTATAGGCCAGATTAAACCATCACGCTGCATTAAATGATTTCCTCAATTTAGGTTCATGACCCAGAAACTAGGAGCTGACTCCCAGTGAAATTGTTAGCGCATGCTGGGAGTGGCAAAATGGACCCCAAAATTATATATTTAAAATGAATATATGTCTGAAGTAAAGAAATGCTAGTCGCAAAAATTGCAAAGAAATTGAGTAAAAGTAAAGATAAGCTTAGCAATAGTATATAACTTTCTATTGTCCAGAAATATGTAATTGGATAATTGATTATACTGAATGTCGATAATATCGACATCACTGATACATTATATGTCTGTCATGTTCCCTGATATGTAAAGTGACCGTTTCTCATCTATATTATCTATACTTATACAAAGGCGAAGCATTTACTTGTGTATCACATTGCAGACACTAATATCACGTCGAGTGCGTTCCACTTTCATGAAAATAGAATTATGACACGTTTTTGTAATCTTCTCTCTAAAAGGAAACATAATCACCCTAATAATTGTTAATGTGATTATATTATACGCTGTTAAAAATGTTTCGGATTTTATCACACTTTAACTATATATGGTAAGTATAAAACTGTGAATGTGTATTTCCTGAATGAGTTTTAACAGAGGTAGAATAATAAAAGATTGTCAAGGTTTCAGAAAACTTAAGAGAAAAGTTTTCAGGCCAAAAATGAGGTTTCGCAATGAGTGACTAAAATTCTTATCGAAAAAGTGCGTCTTCCGCGACAAGTGCGTTCGCGTAAATCTCATGTCATCTGCTTATGAATAAAACAGGAATAAGTCGGCTGTGTGATCGTTTGAGATATTTTAAGACATGCAACCGGTTTACGTGCCTCTAACTGCAACTTTTACGTCAAGAGAGAGGAGCAATGAATTCCCACTTCATAAGCTTCATAAGGAATTCCCTGCGATGCCTTTTTTATATCGAGCCTCCAGATATGACGAGGATATGTACGTTTATGATTATGACGACTATCATGTGGTTAGAAAAACCCGCCTCTTTCCAGGAAGACCTTAAAGACTTTTTACACGGTTCATTCGAGTTTAAGTGAAACGGATTATAATTTTTCTATCTTTATTTAGAGATATATGAAAGTTTTTTTTGCGCCAAATGTATGTTTATGCCGATTTTGTATACTATAAATAAATTTCCTTAACATTTCAATTTCGAATATTTTAGATTAGGTGAAAAACCTGTTCGTTAGAATCCGATTTTAATGTCACCTTTGCAGGAAATGCTTTTTTCCCGTTCGAAATGTTTTATTACTGGGTTAGTTCAATATTTGTATATATCTCACTTGTAACATCAATCTAAAATGTAAATATACGTCAGGATTGAACTGAAGACTAATCTTTATTTGATGAATTACATACATAAATTTTCATTGATAAAAGAATATTTTATTTTGTGATGCCTTTTCTTCTTTAATGAAATACACTTTAATAAGATAAAGCTTCTTTCTTTCACCAAAAACTTGTTTCATTATCTTTTTACCTATACAATCAGTAAATGAATTTTTAAACTTCAAGTGCACTTTTAAAATAGTGACTGCTTCCGTATTGAGTAATTAACACTGGTTCAATGTCCTCGACCGGTAACCGACAACCTAATTTGCAAGTGCTAACGTTCCAAGATAACACATGCATGAATGTACTTTTTCTGTGAGTGATACTGATTAAACTTAATCACTCCGACTGTCAATATTTTGTCAGATGTTCACAACATTTGCGCTCATGTGGCGAGAAAATTGTATTGTTCTTTGCAATGCATGTATGAGGAAATACAATAACTCATTAACTGAATCATTTAACCGCAAGATTACACTACCAAGTATCAACTCACACTAATAACTTTCTAATAATATCTCTCAAAAAGTTATTATCTATGTTCTTTAGGTAGATTACTAAACTTTCTAGAATGTAAATAACAAACGGGGATTGAAATTAAAAAAGTAAAAAGGAGACGATAAATATTTTGATTCTAAAATAAGGGAAATCCTTAGAGGAAAGGTTGATAGTCAGTTATAAAATTTTTCTCGCGTGACTAATAGCAAACTTCCAGATGTCTTTCCTCATAATTATGTATTTGATCTCTTTTGCTTGATGCATTCATGTCTAATAGCAAATTTTCCTCTTTCGAGTATTTCCTAGTGTTTCTTTCACTGACTCACTGAAGTTTGCATTTCTCAAGTGAATCTCTTCATGGCTATTTATAATCGGTTTGAGGTAACTGTAGTTAGTCGAGGAGCAAGTGAAATGTCGACAGCAGGTCAGGGCACCGAACTTTACACTCACAGGCAACTGAAAACGCGTCAACTTGAAATTAGCCGTGCGCTTGCACCTCATCTCGCAATAAGTTACATGTGACTTCAAAAGTTTAAACATTACTTCGCTGTAAAGCTGACGTCGCAAATTAAATGCTTTACCACGAGTAAAAGTTGCGTACTTTTTATATTAGTGTTTCAACTATTCACGATAAATTAAACTTCTGAGTAAAATCCAATCATGCATTTCGAAAAAATTGCCGCTTTTCAAAACCTCGTACAAATCAGCGAATCAAAAAAACAAAGCAATCATTTCCGTTTCAGGAGAATGCTCACATTTCACAGCTGAAAGAGTTAAATTTAAAGCGATAAGAAATCGAGTTCTTTGATCTTTACCTGCCGACCGAATCGGGCACGAAGATGTTCCACCAAGATGGTCTCTTCTGTCTGGCAGTGTAGAGGCCTTCAGTGCTGCCAACTTCAGATGGACCACTTGTCGTGCCCTTTCTTCTTTTGCGATCAGCCTTCGGAGGCTTAACAGCAAGAGGATGCCAAGATTTCCTCCGACCCTTCTTAATCTCCTGATCAATGGCCTTACGCTCATCGGGATCAATATCATGATTTTCCTCAAGAAGGTCCTGAGATACATAAAATACAGAACCACGTCTCGCACCTTCACTACTCCTTCGTTTTTCTTTTATTTCCTTTTCTTTTACTTTTTCCTTTTCTTTCAGTTTCTTTTCTTTTTCTGGAGATATGGAGTTTTCTTTGTCCTCGAAGATGCTGCTTCTTCTTGCTCTTTGGAAGAGACTATCTCTTCTGGCTTTTAAATCGTCAAGGACACTATACCTGCGACCCTTTGTGCTCCTTAATATCACAACTGGGTCCTTATTTTTTTCGTCATCTATCGATGGACAACTTTCAACCAATGATGGTATCGAATTTGTGGAAGCGAACTTGCCGCCTTTATGGCAACCGTTGCTGTCGTCGCTGATGTACATCCTGCTTTCCATAATACGACAACAAGTAAAATTGATGCGAGGATTTTCTTCCTCGAAGAAATCACGTTGATTCTCGGCGAGAATCCGTTTCTTCGATGCTGAATTCTAAGGCTAGTGCGGCATATTATTCTGCGGAAAATAGAGGTTCGATTTTAGAATTGAAAAACTAAACTCCCAACCTGTCAGGAAAGTTGGCTCTCAAAAAACAATTTCAGGACTCATATGACATTAATTTATGGAAAAAGAATTTTATCTTTTACGGAGTTGAGAGCCACTTTAAATTCCTTATAAACTGCTTTTTTGTTTTTTACGTGCAGAATTCAAATTTTTAAGCCTTTTTTCTTGTATTGCAACAAAAGAACTGATCAGCTGCCTAAAAATTATAAATCAAAAGTTCAATGCTCTAAGAATTTTCAGCAATATTAGCAGATTTTAAAAAGAATTTCTGCAATTACCTAATGAAACAAAAGAAAAGAATAGTCATATTTTTAGTATTATCGCATATTTTTGTTAATCATTGATTGACTGATAACTGATTATATTTTTATCTCTCTTTCTCTATCAAAATGATATAATCTGCTTCTCAATTCAACATTTAAAAGATTAGCTCAGCAGACTGAATATTACAGTAAATTCTTCTGCATCCAAACTATAGAAAATTCATTCTACTTTTAACCACATAAAATAAAATAAACTCTTTTAAAAACAGCTGATGTTGAAAATGAAGCAAATTTTAGTTCATATCAAGCTCACATTTTTTTTTGTGCTCAAAAATCCCATTCTGCACATAAAAAAGACTAAAAAGCGCATTCTCTACTAGAAAAACACCTTAAAACTTGTAAATAGTTTCGCAGTGATAATCAGCGGTGAAAGCAGCTCTGCTGTGTGGGTCAACCGCCTTTTCACTTCATGTTGAGCCCGGTAGCCCTGGAAGAATCTGGAATTATCAGGTCCGGAAAACGGAAGCTGTTTCTTCGTCTGTGGCACTTTTTCCCGGAAACTCCTCTATTCAAGCTGGGCGCACCAGCTAAAGAGTTACGAAACCCTTTACCAGAGTATATGGGAATTGCAGACGTTCTCGTGACACGTTTTTTATAAACGTATACGAATACGCATTTTATGTACGCACACTCTGCAATATGCACAATGTATATCTTATGCACAGATGCCTATTTTTAGGCACACATGTGTATTTTTATGCACCCATGCGTTTTTTATGCATGCATACGTATTTTGTGCACATATGTGTATTCTGTGCAATTATATATGCTCGCATATGAATTTTATGCACATGTACGAATTATGCACGTAATTATATGCTTATTTTGCATAACATGTATAAGTATACACACATACACGTGTAAACAGAAGGGACCATTCCTTCGGTCACACCAACACACGCACTGTAGTATAAATATAAACACTCGCTTTCTTTTATCTAAGCTGCGCCTTTCCAACCACCTGCTTAAAGGTGTTATGCCCGCACACTGCGCTATAATGCACTTCAGCTAATCCAATTATTGTATGCAGTACATCGGCAAAATAAAAAAATGCACACAATTTTAACTAATTTTCGTCGATGTATTTCCAATTTGGAATAATAGTTTCCAATTTTCGGTGATGGTGTTTCACTGATTTCTCTTGCAGATATTGCCACTAACTTTGAGTGATGTGTTCACCGATTTTTTTTGAAACTATCACAAATATCCAGGGATATTTTCACCGATTTCCGCCGATGTTGCAATCGGCGAATACGAAATACACTGAGCTGACGACATCGGTGAATTATGGTGAAAAGGCACAAGAGAGAAAAGCACTTAAAGAATACCGAATTCCGCGATCCGTCTCGCCGGTTCAAGTTTAAGGTTGGCCGAGATTTTTTTCGATTGTGCAGGTGAGTGAGGTTGAAAGAACGACACGTTTGAAACTTTTGTTTGGGGACAGCGAGTCTGGCGTAGTTTCGTTTCGAGCATAAAATACAGCACTAAGAAGCAGCGAGCGAGGCCGCTTGTATTTATACAGTGAGACCGTCGACAGTCTCTGCCGCAATCTCTCTCACTCTCAAGATATGGATGTCCCTCTCGCACTCATTGAGAGAGGTAAACTTTCCTCTCTCTTTCACGCAACCAGTATTGTAACTGGTTGCACCCCCTCCGACGAATCTTGAATCTGCCATGTGATATCGGCAACGTTGCCATTTGGGTGGTTTTAATTACTTTCTTCCAGGGGTTAATTTTTTTTTCGACGAATTTTCACCTTAATTCGAATTTTATCCTTTTCGCAGGGTTTATTTGGCGTTTTAGTCGGTTTTAGTCAAATACAAAAAAAGGAAACAGAATTGTAAAGAGAATATTTCAAATTTTAGTTAGATCATCTTAAATTTCAATTCGTAGAATTTTATACTAATTTCATTTATTATTTTCAAACTAACGCTTCTATAATTTGCTCTATTAACAATTAGTTGATTTAACTAATTGGTGTAGCAAGAAGTGAGCCAAGAGCTTGAACAATTAGTTAAATTTAAGTACATCAGATTTGGATATTGATTGTGATGGCTGAATTTAAATGACACTAGTACAATTATAATAAATAATTATGCCTTTATGGCGATTCAAATTGTACTGCTCTAAAAGAAGAAAACTTTGAATAAAAACCATCTAAACTATTTTAAACTAAATCTTTTCTAAAAAATCCAGATTAAGGACCAAAATTGGTCTCCGCAATGTAATCTTCACTATATTGTTATATGGGAGGACCCTCGAATACCGAAACTGACATCAATAAACCACACTTAGAGTTAGTCAGACCGCAAATACAGCCCATTCAAAGAACTTTCGAGTGCAATGCTGCAATATGAATATATTATTGCGCATATGTAGTGGTCAACAATGTACGCTTTTGTTCAGATTACACCCATATCTACAGACACTAAATCATTAAAATAGATGACGAACTGGTTCACTCTCGCCTCATTAAAATATAATCCACAAACAATAATTCTCCTCTAATGATAAATAATTCTTCTCCTCTCTTTTTCAACATAGCACGAAGGGACCATTTCACTAAATTGTCGAAAGAGCAACGCGTACTTCATTCCGTTTAATATCACTCAGAGAAATGTACTCTTGTGTCAATAGGATTTCGTTTGACAGTAATGGAATTTTCTCTTCAATTTAAGGTAAGAGGTCTTTCATTTGTCTCAAAATGAAAAGACGCGACTACACCGAAAAAAAAAACTGGTACTGGTTTACTAGGATTTAACTAGTCTCCTTGGTTCGTTAGAAGGATTACTAGGTTG
>JAUESH010000044.1:7028447-7038530 GCA_032275165.1 Synergus magnus | reverse complement strand
GCAATTTTTGAGACGATATGAGACGATAAATAACAAGTGAACATACGAAAAACTCGTTTAGAAAATTGCTCGTATTTAGAACAAAATCCAACGAGACAGACGATCATATCGTATCTTTATGCACCACTATACTTAGGTAGAGGAATTTTCCATTCGGTCCAAACTCAGTCAGAAGCGGCCCTTGTAAATCCATTTTTAAATTTTTTGCTTAAGAAGAAAAGTATCTAAGATATAAAAAGATGAAAAAAAAAAAATAAATAGCAAAGGGAATAAAGGATTCCTAAAAAGTATCGAATAAGTAAAGACTTCAAATATATTATTACAGTAACGGCGTTATAATTGAAAGTTAAGAAACAATTGGAAACTAAAAATGGAAGTGATAATAGAACTTCCGTACTTTATCTAAACTACAAGTCTGCTACGAAAAGAACGGAAAAAATATTCCTAATCAAGTCTAATGACAATTTCTATAACAATAACAATTAAAGTACTTACAAATGCAAGCGTGACCAACAATCGAAATAGGTATCGAATATCTACTCACCTGGAAAAGAAAAAAAGAGTATGTTAATTTTTATGTCACCATTGTAAAACAAGTATTTTGAACAACAGATATTGTAGCTTTATATATAATCACTGTATGAGTCAATAGTGAAGATACGAATGCATCCTTTATAGAATGTGATCGTGCTTTGAGTATAAAAATCCCAAATCCCATTACTTCTTTTCGCATTGCATAATTATTTCCGTCAAGTTGTTGACATATTGTTCCTACTTCTTTTGTCCAACATTGTTTTTTTGATCGATTCCAGCTCTCTAAAGCATGCAAAAATGAACAGAAATAATTCTACTTCTTTACGCAGATGCATAATTTTATTTTCCGGAAGAGTGCAGACTTAGCAAAGCAAACCCTCGAGAGAATGTTAACCTCGTAGAACATTTCCTTCTTCCTACCAGAAAATAAGGAATGCCAATTTTTATTTTGTCGAAAACGGAGTCTTAAGCCTTGGAATTGGAAAATCATCATCATTTCATACAACTCATTCAAAAATGAAGAAACAAAAGAGGATTCTGTGATGGTTTTTAGATTGGTGAATAAGTTTGCTCTTGAATGGTGGGATCCATTAATAGAAGTAGCTTTGCTTTCGCATCAATTTCTAATCACCTCTTTGCGAGATAGCTCAGATTTTCCGCTGAAAAGAAATCGCTCTGATGCAGTGCAGACACCGCGGACGATATCTCGAGCGGGTAAAAGAGCAAGAAGAAGAAAAGAAGCCAGTGCTCCTGAGAAATGCGGACGAACCAGACGAAGAGGACTTTCGTGCATACGCGATTAACCGCGAGACTCGTAAAAGCCATATCGAGGAACCTGTTTTCTACCCTGCAAACGTAGGCAGCAGGAGGTACCCATTCATCAGGTGGTACCGGTGCTATAAATAGAATTCTTGGAAATCCAATCGAAGATCTCGATCGGCCTTTAAGCTCAACTCACGACACTCAATATTATCTGCACCAGATACCTGCCAGATTATGTATATGCAAATGTCTGATTTCATTCATCTTTTGGAAACTATTTCGCATTATTACTATCTTTTTACTAAATTTGCTGCATACCATTTCCACTCTAAAAGCATTAAATTATATTTTACGTATGTAAATCCGGAAGCATCCGAATTGAATTTAGAAATGCCCCACACCTTTGTTTTCAGACTGCTTTAAAAACCTGACGTAAATTGCGAAGATCAGAGTCTTTAAATTGGAATTACCTATAAATAAAACTATAACAAACGCATAAATTAAACATAAGTCGAAATCGTAAAAAGAAACAGCTTCGCGTGATAATGAAATCTGCAAATCCGAGACGATGAATTTTTACGAGGCATCTAGCCACGTCGGGGATAATTAGTTTAAAAGTGAATTCATTTAAGAGTTAAACTTCCCGGAGCACCGGCCAGCAGGAATTTTTAAAACTGGGTATAAACGTGTTCCTGGTGCAAGCGGTCGTAAACCTTTAAATGAAAATCCAGTATGTGCTATATTCACAGTATTCACGTTCGGAAATGTTTACGAGCCTTCATGATATTTAAAATAAAGATTCAATGTGCCCAGGGACATAGCGACTCGAGGATAAAGAACATTTTGGAGGTGTCATTATATTAACATTTTTTTCTTCGGATTTTTTTAGACTTGATGACTATATCATGTATTAAATTTTGAGCTTTTGACCACGTAAGCGGAAATTTCGATCTAAAATTCATACACTCGCTTCCTTAATAATCTGAAATTAATGCATAGAATTTACGGTTTAATGGAGCGAAAATGGCTGCAAAATATTTTATTTCGAATATTCACACTTTAAACTTAAACCGAAATATCTCGGAAATGATTTACTCTAGCGGAACACGTTTATTCTATTTATGTTTTTTGATAAAGTATTGAAAAAACATTTTTTTTCTATGTGAGATCTGTTAGGGAAAAGTGACTTATTTTCAATTTATTACCTCAAATTTAAATAATAAAAGTGGCAAGCATTGGAAGTTAGTGAATACTGAACATAAAGGAAGAATATTAAATGAAATCGCAGTCTTGGGAAAACGATGACGACGCAAACTTGCAGTATTTCATCAACATCGTAAAACAGTAGTTGTTAAAATTATCTAAACAGATGCTTCCGTTTGTTATACTTGGCCTCCCGATCGAATAAAGGAATCAAGAAATTCATTTCTACCATGAAACGCTAAATTAACTTCTACTCCAAGAGAAATTTTCTTTAATCAAATCTTTTTTTCATTAAAGTTTTATCACTTAATCACAAAATGTATTTTTTCAACTTCTCAACTTTCTTATTTACTTTTGATTTTTGTATACCGTCATAAAAAAAATCTGAATTGATTTTCACCTTCAAGTGCTGAATCAGCGTATAAAGTTTTTTGCAATTACGAAGTGAAATAAAATTCTTTTAGAATTCTAAAATTTGTGCAGAGTTAATGATATTTATAAAGTGATGATCATTACATAGAGTATGTGTAATTTTTTGTTTAGTAAGAACTGAAAATATGACACATGATAGCAAAATCGTAGAATCGATATTGAGCAAATCTCAATTTCAAATTCAGTGCGGCAGCATTCTTTAGCAGAGTACTTTCTTTATTCAATGCATGATCCGTCTGCAGGCGCACGACGTGAGCATTACAATGATCTAAGGTTATGAATACATTAATAAATTGCAAATATAATACATCTTTATCGTTCCCGTATCTAGCAATGGTTTAAAATTGAAAAATCGTTCAAATAAAATCTCTAGTATTCACCTCGATACATGTATAAGCCTTCTTGATCAGATATATGATTAAAGTAATTTTTTCTAAGAACGCCATTCGTTAAATTAATGAAGATAAAAATACTCAATCTCTTAGTTTTTCCCTAGCGATTTTCTACGAGTGAAGAGGTATATCTATATCCCTGAACGTAAAGTGCTACATAGAGCGTAGAGCAATACTTTCAGGGTTGAGGATCAGTCACCGATTCGATTATCGTCAATCTGAACTGACAATCTGCACAGAATCGCCGGATTACCTTGTCTCAACTCTCAACTCAAGTCTCACGATACGCGCTACTCGTGTGAAAAATAATAAAAGAAAATCTCAAGTCTCGAGAGAGCCAGTTATCCCTCAAGTCCGGCGAGAGAGGATATGTTGTTTGGAAGAAAAGAGTGAATCGCGTGACGTGTTTTGTTCATGTGTGCCTCGAGCCGATTCAAGATCAACGACATTCCATTCGATCCCTATGATTTTGCAATAAAAGAACTTCATTCGGCAACAATAACAGCCTCTCATTTTCCTCCTTTCTTATTTTAAAATCCGTTTCACATAATTCATATAACTTCCATTTCTCTCCGGGAATAATTATGTTTATTGATGTATATTTTTCCAATTCATTAAAAACTCTTTCAGAGTGAGAATGCTTTTTCCTTGAAAATGCAATTTTGAGATTGAAAAATTGTAGCATTCACGTGAAATGTCATTCGCAATTTCTATGAATAAAATTGATATAAAATGTCATGTCTGGTGTGTATTTTTCTGTCATATAGTAAATAAAAGTATCTCAACAATCTCCACGCGCGAGTCTGTATATTTTCCAGGAGTTATCGATCGACGTCTGTGCAGTAAATACTCCCTACGCAGAACTCTCTTTTAACAAATAAGATTTTCGCAAAATTGGAATTTATATAATCTGAATTGTAATAGAAGTATCAGAAAGATGAATATTATTTATGGAAACATTGAAGTTTGAAACTCTCTAAAATTGAATCAATGGAAGTTCACTGATTTTCAGTGTCTCTCTTTTCGAGATTTCATTTAGTGAAAATCCACTGAGAATCAGTGAGAGATTTCACTGATTCCTCACTGAATCAAGTTTAGAGAGAAGCTATTTAACTTTATAAATTTAATGTTGTTACAAAATAACTGAAAAGTGTTCAAAGTGACTACATTTCGAGGGATTTGTTTTAATCGCTTCGTAATGGGAACTGTAGCCGATGATAAAACTGTGTTTGGCAGAATCACCGTGACACACTTTTTTATTGAGCACCGTACACAGTACGAATGCACACACGTGCTATAGTTGATGCGCGTCACGTTTGTCCAATTTAAAAAAGAGCAAAAAGGGAAAAAAGTGAAGAAAAAAAAAAAGGAAGAAAAATATAATAGAGGACCATTCCGAAATTTTGCCACGAAGCGCCAGAAACGGCAATACGTTTGAAAACCCAAGGGAACTTATGTTCAACTCGCAGGAGGCTGCTTGAGAATTTAGATTATTTCGGGGACTTTGACAAAGCGACACTAAAAAGTCGTTTTTAGTAAAGTTCTATAGATCCTTAATCGAATTTATGACCATTAAATAATATCAAAAAGTAGCATCAATATAATATGTATAACTCAGAAGTGAGTACATGGAAAGAAATACATAAAGTAGCGTAATTATCGCAGGTAACCTTAACTCGTTATCTTATCTAACATCTAATCATTCATTTATTTTTTTAATTTTCACACGACTCCGGCACGCAGATACACTTTCAATGACGATAAGTCATAGAAAATCGTAGGATCTATATTTTCTAGTTCATAAATCTTGCACTCTTGTCATTTTACGAATCTCATGATTTATGTAAACAGAAAAAAAAAGATAATGAAATGAGAACTAAATTTGACAAACATTTGAAATAACACTAAAAATCTACTTTACTATTGAAAACATTGTAGTAAAAGTCACTGATCTATTGTACAAATGAAACTCATCAATCTCGACACTTATTTTCCCGCATTTTTATCCTGTCATCGCGCCAGAAATGAGAAACTACAATTCACCCCAGGGAAACTACATGATTCCTGATTTATGAAGATTGATAATTTATATAATTTTTTATGGGTGTAAAACGAGGCTAACGACGTCTATTACATGATAGTCAAACAACTATGCATCTCGTCATTGTTGAAAACAATGCTCGTAAGGATAAAGATGTAAATAAATGAATGAATAGTGACCTCGAATTATGTAATGCTGGCGCTACAGTCTGCGTTAATTAACCGTTATTCTTGTTTTGTTGTATACGTTGTCGCATATATTCTGCAGAGCAATAAAGACTGCCCTCGGGTCGTTCATTGACGATCTAATATCTTCCAGTTTCTTCTACACACTACAATTAGAAAATCACCAGAAGCTCTTCTGATGATATACTTGTTAATTAAATTTACCCGCAGCAGATTTAATAACAAACTAACGATTTCTGTATCATTTTTCTCATTAAAAATTAATTTCAAGAGAAAAGATAAAGTTTTAGATCCTATTCCGATTAAATCAACTTCCCAACATAAATTTTTAAATTAAAAAAGTCTATAAAAGTTGTAGTACTTCTAGAAGATTGATTAAATTTGTATTTCCAAGTTTACGCATTGATGTTTTTTAAGCTTTAAACTTTTTCAGCGGATTCTAAAATTACATTGAATTTGTTCAACTATTTCTTTCTCTGAAAGCTAATTTTTCACACATCTACAAGATCGAAATCCAAAGCAATCGTAAAATTTATTTACCGCTTTTTGTTTCGGGGAAAGATTTCCCCTTAAAAGCTCTGAGAAGAGTCAAAGAAAAATTACAGAGTATTGTTTTTTAATACCTAAACTTTTAATTCATTTATCTCCAATTTATTTATAACTTCTATCAAATTAGATATCAACTCACTGAGTGTATTCTATCAATCTGGCTGAATTTTCCCCATAACCCAATAGTGGTGTCGCTTCGTCCCATTCGTCGCATGAATAAACATCGAAGTCGTTCATGAAGACGTTTCACTTCCACGAAAACCAATAAAAACGATTGATAAATATCGAGATTTACTGAGTGGGCGAAGAAAATCTCGTTATGTCTCTTCACACGTGTGTTTTTATGGAACGATATATATCATTCGCGAACTTATTCATTAAACGCTTTGAATTTTTATTATTTGATGAAGCTACTATAAACGCGAGAAGATTCAGGGTCTATTACGCGCCTTCAGCAGAGTCTTACTGATTAAAGGCTGGCACACTTTTTGTGACAGCAGATGTGGAAACGACATGTAAAACTCGTCAATATATTTATAAACATGACGCGTGTTTTATTGCAAAAGGAAGCTGATCAATAATCTCGAAAAATAAATAAAAAGTTTGTTTCAAATTAAAGATGACATCCAATGCAGAAAAATAAGCTAATTTTAACACCTCTTCGTATATTTCATTATAAATTTGTTTGTTCTCGAAGAAATGAGGAATGAAAGCGACATTCTTATCTAAGAAAAGTAAATAAAACGTTCTTTGATAATAGTAAGGATTGAATTAGAATAGGATCAAAAACCAACCCCTAAGCATTACAAAAATTATTAAAAATCCCCTAATTTCGGGACCTAAAATTTTATTATTCTAAATGGTTTCATTTGATGTCCAAAGTAACTCAAAACAGTTTCATCCTCATACTACTCTAGGATCACGCCCAAAATCATCCCCTAAGCAAAAAAAAATATTAAAAATCCTCTAACTTTGAGACATAAAATTGTATTGTTTTAAGTGGTTCCATTTAATGTCAAAAGATGTCGAAAAAGTTTTATTCGCCTACCACTCTAGGACTACCTTCAAAATCAACCCCTAAGCATAAAAATAATCATTAAAAATCCCCTAACTTCAAGACCTAACATTTTATTGTATTAAGCGCTTCCATTTAATGTCCAAAGAAGTCCAAAAAAGCTTCAACCCCCTACCACTCTAGGATCATCCTAGGATCACTTTAAGATCACTTAGGGGTTGATTTTGAGGGTGATCCTAGAGTGGTAGGCGAATCAAGCTTTTTGGGACTTCTTTTGACATCAAATGGAACGACTTAAGAAATGATGAAACTGTTTTGAGCTTCTTTGGACATTAAATGGAACCATTTAAAACAATAAAATTTTAGGTGTCACGCTTTTTACAAAAAGAAAATGTTTCGTTGTTACAAACTTCAGTTTCATGTTTTCTGCATTACTTGAAATTTTTTGAGCTTAAAATACTTCAATATCGTTAAATTTAAAACGCTTTAGAGCTTGTAAAGAGTATACATATATGCACGTACTTATTACCCAGCAAATATAGACGCAAAACAAAGTATACGACCCTGAAAGAAGGAGTGCGTCGTTCTTAAACTAAGAAATAATTGACCACGTCTATTCTTACACTCATACAACTATTGAGTGACGAAGCTAAGCGATTAGACGAATTGCTACAAACGAAGGACCTCCCTACATGCAAAAGAAGCACGCGAATTAAGCAGCTGCATCTAGCTTTATTAGGCATAAGTCTCTCAATAATGAAACTCGATTCTTCAAGACAAAAACATTCCACCAGCGTTACATTAACAATAAAAAACATTCCACAAATTCTTCTTTGTTTCTCTCCCGTAAATGTGGATTACTTAATAAGTGACTGAAGAGAATCTTCTCGAAAATACTTGAATCTTCTATTAATAATGACGAAGTAGATTAATCAGATTTTTCAATGAAAACATTTCTTTTCAAAGCATAGAAACCCTAAAGACGAGTATATAATTTTGTTTAGGAATTTTCTAGGCAGATTTCAGGTTGAAAATGAGAATTATTGAGAGGTAGTGAATGCCTGAACGGGTTAATTAAGGGGCTATTGATCGTGTGTGTTGCAGAGCAATTCGGTCGAGGTATAAACGAGCCTAATTATCCTGGTTGGACGATTAGTTCAACTATAAAGACCAATCGTGCAGATGTAGGCTGGCAGATAGTCCCTAAATACTTCCGACACGCCAGTGTCATTTGCAGCTTTTACAAGTGCATCTCTTACATAAGTCTTCTAATCGTGGGCGAGGTGCTTGTTGTAATAATTATCAGACAAATTCCGTCATGGGTTTTACGAATTAAATCGACCCAGATGTGTTTAACATCTCTAAGTGAAAATGAAATAAATCACTAGTTTTCAAATGATTAATGTTTGAATTTGAAGATATTAAATAATATAATATACACCAAGGAGAAGAAGAGGGATGAACCCCTCGATATAATATTATATCATCAGAAAGTAAAAAGTGCTTCAAATAAATGCGATTCTAAATGCTAATACTCTTTTTCTTTTCGTATAAAGCTTGTTTGAGAAATGGCGGATAATAAAGATAAATTTTTTGTGAGCTTCCAGTGAAAATGAGGCAGAAATGTCCTGGTGGGAAGTGAGCTGATATTACGAGGGAGTTGGTTACTTTGTCGCCAAAATTTGCGCAGAAGTAAGATTCTTCTCCACCGATAAGGCACGTTTTGATCGAAGTACTCTCGTATCTAGCAAACTAAATCTTAATAACGCCTATGACAATCAGACTTCTCTAATGAGAGGAATGACAATTTTAAATTTAGATAATCGCTACATGTTATTTAAGTCGAGTTCCCGTTCTGACATCAAACTAAATATGAAGCACTATTTCTCGATGGCCTTCAAGATACGCGAAATCATTTCTCTAGAATCAGGTACTTTCGTTGTTTCAGTGCCTCGGAATTTTCATAATTTTCTACTAATGTGCTTGAAACAAAAAAGGATCTTGATTATTTTTATCTAACCCGGAGGGTAGTTGTAAAAGATGGAACATTCCATGGATTTAGAGGGAAAATAAAAAGGTGACAGCGGTGGGATGTACTGAAGAAAAATGCCACAATATTTGCTACAAGAAACCACGTTTTTATGAAGCAATTTTTTACGACCCTTATAAGAGGTTTTACTCTTTTGTTAAGTCCACCTCATATTTTTTAAAGTATTTCTCGTCTCCTTCGTAATTTCTAATATAGTTCCAAGAATAATAAAGATACGTTTTCATTCATAATTCACTTAGTTTATAAATTTATCGTTCGTGTTTCATCTTGATTCGTGGGAATAAAGCGTATAAACTCTGGTGGAACGTATGTCAACTTTGGGCAGTAACAATGTAGGTATAGAAGAAAGTGTGGAAACGAATAAAGTAAAGGGTTCTTAAGTGAGATCCGCGTGGGAATTAAACGAGTTCTGGTGCCATAAAAGGCAAATAACTTAAAAGAAAATATAAAAACAAGCGAAGTAAAGGGGAAAAAGGAACGAAACGATAAAAAGAGTAAAAATGCATAAAGATCAAGAAAAAGGAGAAGAAATGTGGGGATACTCCCTTTCCACGTTTTGCTCCTTGTAATTCCTTTCCTTTCTTTTTCTGCTCAACAACGTCGGCGCTTCTACGTGGTACCGTGTCGGTTTGAACAAGCAAGAAAATCATTTTCTTTGGAGAAAAGTCAAAAGGTTTCTCTGTTCTATAGAACCGTTTGTATGACACGTATTTTACCCTTCGATTGTGACACCCTTTTTAGAACTAAAGTGAAAAAAGAAAGTTCAATCTTACAGACAAAAGACGATATAAGGTAAACCGACCATTACTGGGACACTTACGAAAAGCTAACCCACATAAACAGATTTTTAAAATGGTGAATTGTAATTTTTGGTATAAAAACCGTTATAATAAGTGGCTAATACATTATTTTATCGATTA